>PVHY01031813.1:0-12340 GCA_004024945.1 Uropsilus gracilis | reverse complement strand
GAAAAGAAAAGAACAGCTAAAGCAGCCAGGCACAGTGGCTTGTGCCTGTAAGCTTCAGCCTATGAAGCGACCGGGGCTAGGGATTGTGGTTCGAGTCCTGCCTGGGGCCCATAGTGAGACCTAGTTCCAAAAAAATACAGCTGGGCATGGTGGCGCGTGTCTGTAATCCCAGCTACCTGGGAAGCTGAGGCTGGGGATTGCTTGAGTCTGTGGTACCCCGGGCAACGAGAGCCTGCGGTTCCACAGGCAAAAATAGCAAGACCTAGTCTCAAAAAACAAAAACCAAAAAACAAAAAGAAAAAAAAAAAAAAAGCTAAAGCCCTACATGTATCAACTTGAGTTCATAATCCTCAGGAAACCTTTAGAAACCAGTGTTCTTATATCTGATATTGATGAGGGAAGTAATTGGTATAGCTAGGGAGTGGCAGGCGTGGGTTCTACCTCAGTTCTGTCTTGTTATCACTTTCCTATAACATACTACCTTGACTAATAGACAGCTTTCTCTTTATTCCCTTTGTTTTGGCTCACAAGTCCCAGCCTATAGTTCAGGTAGCTCAGCATCTTGCACACTTCTATTTATTAACCACTCAGACTGTCTGATATACTTGCAGAATGTGATTAAAAGTGCTACAAGTAAGGTACAAACAAGGTGCTCTGGGAACACTTTGTCTTCATGTTTCCAGTATTTTCCTTTCCTAGTCAAGGACACTGTTAGTCTTGTCATTTGGTTCTCAGCGTTGTCACTGAGGCCCCACAGACATTCCCTGACAACCTCTTATCACTGTAACTCTGAGAGTTTATTTTTCACTTTTCTTCTAGGATTATCAGCCCACTTGTAACAATAACAATAATCCTTTCCACAAGAATACATTGCTTAGTGGTTTACAAAGCACATTCACATTCATTATCTCATTTAATCACTTCCTTCTCTACATTCCTACATATTGTTTCAGTATAACATTCTGTTTTGCTTTACAGTCAATCTCCCTTCATTGCAATCCTGTTGGCTCACAAGTCTCATCCCGTAATTCAGATTTCAGCATACTTCTGTGAATACTGTGCACAAAGTAGAAGCAATGTTTGCCATACCGATCCTCACAGTGTTGTGGGTCTCATTGTTGCCTTCTTCAACCCTTTTTTTTTTTTTTTTTTTTTTTTTTTTTTTTTTTTTTTTTTTTTTTTTTTTTTTTTTTTTTTTTTTTTTTTTTTGAGACTAGGTATCGCTATTTTTGCCTGTGGAACCGCAGGTTCTTGTTGCCCAGGGTACCTCAGACTCAAGCAACCCCCCGCCTCAGCTTCCCAGGTAGCTGGGATTACAGGCGCGCGCCACCACGCCCAGCTATTTTTTTAGAACTAGGTCTCGCTGCGGGCCCCAGGCAGGACTCGAACCGCGATCCCTAGCTCCGGCCGCTTCATAGGCTGAAGCTTACAGGCACGAGCCACCGTGCCTGGCCCAATTCAACCCTTTAATTCAATGGACATTTGGTTCCCCAATACGGGCAAAATTGGGTCCTTTTGAGGAGCAGGTAAGTCGGGAATTTAGGCTAGCTGGGGGAAGATAGAGGTGAGGGCTCTGACATTTGACAAGGCATGGTACTTATGCCAGAGGCAAACACAATTTTAAGAGTGAGTGACAGTTTGTGGGGGGGGGGCTGGGTAGCAGGAATCATTTTTGGAAGGGACCCACCTTAAAAGCCCACAGGGGACAGAATCAGAAGGGCCCTTGGGAGAGTGGACAAATGCATGGAAAAATTCTCCTTAAAAAAGTGTGTGTGGGGGGAAGGGACTAGGGGAGGGGTGATGGCTAAATGAGTAGTTTTTCTAAAAAGGAAATATAACAACACAATTTTCTGAGGGAGATGAGGCAAATGGTCAATTCTTAGGGAAAGAGGAATCTTTCCTGCAACACTCAGACAATGCTTAGAAAATACACAGGTAGCACAACTCTCCTGCATTTTAGTAAGAGGAGGAAAAAGTATAATCTTCTGCAGTTCCTCTCCGGAGAAAGGGGGGTGCCTGTCCCAAATTTTTCCTGATTGGGGGGAGGGTTATATAAGACATGAATTTCCCAAGTTACATTCAGAAATGAAGGCCAAGGGCAAGCATACTGCCACCTTCCCTCGGTCAGGAAAGAGGTAGAGCATGTTCTCTAAATTCTCCTCAGGTACGGAGGTGGGATCTGAATCCCCTAATTTCTCCTTAGTAACTAGTGGGAGGGCAGCAACTCCCACAACTAAAAAAAAAAAAAGGTGGAGTCCCGAATCTATAAAACCATCTAGGTTCTGGTAACTCTCAGAAAAGCAGACTGCTCAAAAGGAACTTGTAAGATCCTCTTCGGAAGACAAACCGGGTTAAGATTTCTTAAGATTCTCCTCAGAATGGGAACCCGGAAAAGAATCTTGAAGATTCTTCTCAGAACGGGGGTCAACGGCAAGATTCCCGAATATACTCCTGAGAAGAGGGCTGAACCCATAATTCTAGCCAGAAAAGGGCGCAGGACACCCAATGCCCTCAGGAACAAGGCCGAGCGTCAACTAGCCCAGTATCCTCAGAGAGCGCCGCACAAAGCCCCGCCCTCCGCCCGACTCAGGCCTCCTCCGGTGCATTGTGGGTGGGGTGCCCCTGCTGAGCACTGAGGGGAACCCCCTGCCCAGCTAGTTGTCAGCTGCAGGGTGGCCCAGCCCAACCGCCCTCTGGGGTCCGGACAGACTGGCCACGAATTATCGAGTCTCTTCGGTCCCACCCCCTCGAAGTGTTCCCACCCCCTGAAATCTAAGCCTCGCCTCTCGAATTTATGATTGGCCCTTCGGCTCGCTCCACTCTAGCATTGGCCGTTCGCTTGTCACTCATCCTGTCCCGCCTCCTCGGGTCCACCCAGGCCGCCGGCGCGATCCCTGTGGTCAGCCGGCCCGCGCGTTCATTGGTCAAGAGGAGCTGTCTGTCTTAAGACTGGCCACGCCCTCCACGGGGCGCGGATCTCGGGAGCCCTGGCTCGAGCTCATTGGCCTGCGGCGCCGCCACTCGGCGAGACGCGCCTCAACCCGGAAGTGTGAGAGGCGAAATCTGCCTAGCAACCGGGGAAGCCGGGCTGCGAAGCGGCAATTTCAGTGTGAGTCTGAGCAGCAGACCGAGTGGCGGTCGGAGCGCGGTGCGGCAGCTCCTCCCGCCCGGGTCAGCGCCCCGGCGCGCGCACGCGCACCCCGCCGCCCAGTGCGCCCCGCCGCCCGCGCAGTCGGCAGTCCGTCTGTCCCGCGTCCAGTAGCCGCCGCGCCACCACCGCCGCAGCCTGAGGATTCGCCGCCACGGACGCCGGTGCTCTGGACCGAGCTATTCTCCCGAGGCCCGGCCCAGACCCACCCGCCCGGGCACCGGCAACTTCGGTGAGTGAGGGCCGGCCGCGCCGCGGTTCGGCTTCCGGTGCCCCGGCGTTTAGGGCTTCCGCTCCGAGGGGCCGCTCCTCTGGGGGACACGCTCCAGTGTGGGGGGGCCCCCTTCCCTCAGGGGTTCCACTTCGAGGAGCCGCTCCTTTGGGGAACCCCCTTCGGTGCGGGGGCACCTTAATCTGAGGGCACCCTTTCTTTAGGAGAACCCATTCCTCTGGGGAACCCGCTCTGTGGGAACCCTTCTCTGAGCGCCCCTGTGTCTGAGAAGAGTTCTCCTACTCTGTGGGACCCTTCCATGTGAAAGACCCCCCGCTTCTCTGAAGAGAGCCTTAAGTCTCTGAGGGAACGCTCCTCCAAAGGCACCCGCTCCAGTGCAGAGATCCCCTATCTGATAATTCCTCTTTGAGGGCTCCCTCCACCTCCGAAGGACCCTCATATCTGAGGGGATCCCCCTTGTTTGAGGTCCTACCTCTTTGAGGGACTTTACCTCTGAAGGATCCTACCTTTTTGAGAGACCCCTTTGTCTGAGGGCCCACATTGTCTGAGAGGATCCCCTTTTTTATTTATCTCACCTCTTGTGAGGGTAGTCCTCTTCTTTGAAGGATTTTATCACACTCCCAACTTCTAAAAGGGGACTTCTGGTTCTTTGAGAAGATGCTCTTTGAGAGACCTTCCCCCACTTTTCTGGGACCCCCTGCTACTCTGGGGAGCCCTGATTTCCCTGAGGGACCTCCACTTTCCTCAGGAGCTTTCCCTGTTTCTCTGAAGATGCCCCCCTTTGTGGAGATTTTCCCATCTCTCCTGGGCACCCTCCCACCATTCTCTGAGGAGATCCCTACTTCTTCAAGCTATTGTCCCACTTTACTGAAATATCCCCTTTATACCCTTGCTTTTCTAAGGTGCCTCACACTTTTCTTAAGTCCTCTGCCTGTACCTTTCCAAAATGCTCTCTTTACTAACTAATCAGATGAGTTCCTGCTCTGTCATGTCATGCTGCTTCTATGAGGTGTTCCCCACTTTCTGAGCTGACTCCACTTCTTATGGGACCCCGTACTTTTTCATGAGTACTTTTTTTTACTCTAAAATATGTGTACATCTGATTAGATCCTTAGTTTCTTGGGGAAAAGTTCCAAGTTCCCATTTTTCCAAACTATTTTACATTTCTTTTGAGTTCCCTACTAATCTGTGGATGTTGCAGTTTTTGGAGGGGTCCTCAACATCTCCAGATTTCCTCCCCAAATATGAGATGTCAACTCTTCAGGATCCTCATGTCTTTGAAATGCGCCTCCACCTTTCTCAAGATATCCCTGTTCCTGATTGAAAGGAGACACTATGGATTCCTTTATTTCTTTGAGAGGTATTCCTGTATTCTGAGAGGTTCAGCTCCCAGTTGCCTGAAGACATTACCCCTTCTTGAGGTTGCCTTTCTGATTCTTTAAGGGAGAATCTCTTCCCTCATTTTTCTTTGGTGCCTCTAACTTCAAGGTTCCCCTGTTAATCTTTGTGTTACCCACTACTCTCCGTTCTGGAAGGAGAGCCCAAAAATATCCCTCTACCTTCAGTAGTCTTTTATGTCATTTCAGGGAGCTTCTCTGAGACTTGTACTTCAGTTTCTAGGGTACTAAAGGATTTTTTGATTGGAAAGGATGTAGAAAGATGGAGAGACAGAAAACACGGTTTGCTTTTTCCTTTTCAGACTGCTAGATTTAGTGGAGCAGGAGCTGTTGTTGCCAGATGACCACCTTGATTACTCATTTTCAAGTCATAAGACCACCACAGTGTTGTCAGACCACTGGAGGCAGGAGGGACAGGACTGGAACTGTTATTTTATTGTCAAGCTGTAGGATAGACTTGCCCTATACCTTTCCCTGCCCTGCATAGTGTACATCTTACCCTCCCCCCCCCCAAAAAAAAAAGAAGAAGAAAAAAGTTGCTTCAGGTCTTCCTGTGTTTTCTCTGCCCAGGCCCTCTGATTCACCCCCTTTATCTCTAGAGGATCCTCAGTTTGTGGGTTACTCCGGTTTGAAAGGCAAAGCAAGAAGCAGGAAATGGGTCACCTTAGATCCAGGAAGGGTGGAAAGGAAGCAAGGGACTGTGGATTTGACTTCACTTGTCTAAATTTTGGGTAACTTCAGCCTGGCTCAGGGGAAGATTTTACAAATCTCATTTGTACTTTTTTTTTATATGTACTTTTTTAATGGTCTACCATGGATTCCAAGTTCACTCCAGTAGCTAATTTTATCTGCTTTGCCAAACACAGAGCTCTCTGGAGCCCAAGTAGATGAATGCTGGCATTGAGAGATGGTCCAAAGGACAGGATTGAACTCAGTTTGCAACCTGAGTAACTTGTAGCTACTTGGTGTCCATGCACAGGTCTCAAGCTAAAAATGTGGGGAGAATGTTCCTGAAGTGGATTTCTAAAATACAGACTGAACTCCTGTTTGCTTTAGCATATCAACAAGTTTTCTCTGACTGAAGTTCACTTTACAGTTTGACTTAAGGCTGTTTCTCTCCTGTTCGTTTCCATTTGGGTCTTGCTTAATTTGAGTCTTTTGTGAAGACTCCTGCAGAGGCTATAATTTGAGTTCTAAATCTGTCAGTGGACCATGTGGACACAAGTTTCAACTCGAGCTATTTTCTTCTGTGGAGAAGTGCTTGGAGAGTTTCCTGGGCCCTCTGCTTCTGGTGTAGTCAAGTCCAGGCAGGAAGCTGGCGCAGACCTGGTTGCTCTTCTACTGCTTCTTCCTGGTCAGCTATAGCCACTACCCTGAGGGGAAGGAGAAAGAAGGTGGGGAGTTCAGGGATTAGAATGTCCTGAGACGAGGCAGAACAGTGTCAGCACATATTTCTTTAAATGAAACACATAGGACTAGAAGGGTGTTAGAAAGGGAAGGGGGTGGAGGTTGGTGGGGGGAACCTTTGAAGTCAGAAAGACCTGGTTCTGGGTCTGTCCTTCCTAGTTGTTTGGCTTTGGACAAGTTATAGCACAAAATCAGCAGATTTAATATTTGAATGTGTGCGAAAGTGCTCACAAATGGAAACTTCTTCCTAAGCCAATGAATGAATGAATATGCTCTAGAGAAGGGGAAATGATAGACATAAAGGTTGGTAGTTGTGCTCAGCAGATTAAAGTTCTGACTTGGACTCCCAAGCCATGAAGCACTTGACATTCTTCCAAGACTAAAACAGCCCAAAGAGAAAAAACTTGGTATATCTCTGCAAAGACCAGTACCATCCCCACCCCACCCATCCCCACATTGTAGCATTTTTCTTTCTTCAGTGGATTCTCTCCCCCCCCCCCCTGTTGGGGAATTTTGCCTTGGCCTTGTCTTCTCCCTCTGTAAAATGGGGTAATTTGTGAGTGAAGGTGAGTAGGGAGATGTATTTGCTATAATTAGACCGGAGGCAAAATAGAAGATTATAAGGAACTTGAAGAAATGTGGAAATAAAAGAGTGAAACATAAAGTTAAAGGATCATATCCATACTTAGGAACTGCTTGGGTAAATGATATGCAACAGTTACATGTGAGTAATCTCTTCTTACACATTAGAACTTTGAAAGAAGAACCACTCTTTCAGTGTAGTGGATCAGATTTGGGGACAAAAGACTGGGAAAGTGATGTACAAAGACACTTGATGCCACACAATTATAGTACTTTGAGAATGCAGTGTATGGCCTAGTGCCCATGAGGGGATCAGAATTCACCTTGTGCTCTCGGGATCTAGAGAGCTGTGGAGATGCTCACTTAGACTTTGGGAGTGGGGGCAGGGGCTGGGATGGGCATTCTTCTTCTTCTTTTTTTTTTGAAAGAACTCTTTCTTAATTAGTGAAAACCCTAAGGTCATGATTGGTGAATTGTACCTAGCCTTACCACTAACATGGGGACAGATGGCATTACCCCTGACAGGTAAACCCAGGGAGAGATTGAGTGTAAATCTAAACTAGGCCTCCACTATGTTGCTCCTAAGATTGAAGAAAATGTTCCCCTTACGTGTTGGAACTTCCTCCCTCTTTCCCAATTCTGCCTGTCTCTTTCTCTTATACATACAAACACACATGCACTCACACACACAGTGACTTGACTATTGAGACCAAGAAATATCCATCAATATTAAATATTTCTTAATTTTTTAAGGGCAGTTTTTCCATTATATGAGAAATGATGTTTTTTACTTTTAGAAAATACAAAATAAGTTTAACAACTTTAAAAGGATCATTGTCCCCTTTGAAATTATGCTGTGTCTTTTGTGTGCCACAGACTTCACTCTAGTGGATGATGGCGCCACCACCAAGTCTCTTTTATCTAACAGGAAGTTCCTTAAACTTTTTTTCCCCCTTGAATTGAAAGACCCTTACAGCAGTAAAAACCCTTGGATAGATAGAAATGATATTGATCTGAATACATTTATTAGATGTAATGTATCGTGGTTATCCATTGGTGGGCAGCTCTAAAAGGCATGTGGGTCCACACAATGCCCAGCTTCTAACTGTAGATGATAAACTGTTGATTTATATAACTGAAATAGCTGGGGAAGTCAGGGTTTCCTTCCTGTTAGAAACAGCACTGGGGGCATTAAATCCCTTTGGGATCTTGATGGTAAGAAATAAGCTGACCTCTTTTGGAATTGGGAAATAACTGCTGTATGGAGTGGGTCCATACAAATGACTGGACAATGTTGTTTTTAATTTCTTGTATTCAGCTTGGCTTTATTCTTTCTGCAGCCTTTGAATACAAGTTTTGCCTGCTAAATTAACTTTTTTTTTTTTTTTTTTTTTGAGACTAGGTCTTGCTATTTTTGCCTGTGGAACTGCAGGCTCTTGTTGCCCAAGGTACCACAGACTCAAGCAATCCCCAGCCTCAGCTTCCCAGGTAGCAGGGATGACAGGTGCGCGCCACCACACCCAGCTATTTCTTTGGAACTAGGTCTCGCTACAGCCCCAGGCGGGACTCAAACCGTGATCCCTAGCCCCGGCCACTTCATAGGCTGAAGCTTACAAGCACGAGCCACCGTGCCCGGCCTTAAATTAACCTTTAAGGGACAAAAATAAAAAGGGCTTTACTTAGGTTTCTCTGTGTGACTGAAGGTAGGATTTTAAAAAATTTTAAATTATTTATATATAAATATTTCACATCTTTGTAATCCCTGGGGTTCACCCACCTTATTCCCTCCCTGACCATTTCCACCCCCTGCCCCCCATCCTCTCCCTTTTTTTTTGAGATGAGATCTCACTGTGTTGCTCCAGGCAGGACTTGAACTTCCATCCCTGGTTCCCGCCGTGGCTTCCTAGGCTGCCGTTTACAGGCCTGTGCCACCGTGCCTAGCTGTTTTTTTAGTACAACTTAAATTAGATTGTGCCGGTGGCATGTGCCTGTAAGCGACAGCTTATGGAGCTATGGCAGGGTCTGGGGATCCCGGTTTGAGTCCTGGCCGGGGCAACACAGCGAGACCTAGTCCCAAAAAATAGCTGGGTGTGGTGGCACGCTCCTATAATCCTAGCTACCTGGAAAACTGAGGTTGGGGATTGTTTGAGTCCGCGGTACCCCGGGCAACGTGAGCCTGCGGTTCCATGGGCAAAAATAGCGAGACCTGGTCTCAAAAAAGAAAAAAAATATTAGATTGAAAAATTAGAAAGTGTTAAATCTTCTGGCTCATGAAACTTCTTATGCCTGTATATCATTTAGCAGTAAGTACTTCTTATGCCTGTATATCATTTATCATTTTGCATTACCATGCACCAGGTGCGCACCATGCTGGGCCTAGTGGTGTAGTAGTGAGCAGGTCAGCCCTCGAGGATCTTACACTTAATGAATGAATATTGTGGGGTTTTTTTCTTTTTTCTTTTTTTAATATCCTGGATGTTAGGAGTTTGGGGTGAAGTTTCTTGTAGGTTTAAAAGTGAAACCTCGCTACCTCTAATTTCCTCTTTGGACCTTTTGTTTCTGTTTCCTCTCTCTAAAGGGAGGCAGAAATTACGGAGCTTAGTTGATTGCTGGCTATTGGCAATAGTTTATCTAGGGTGACTGTTAGAGTAATTGTGTATGGTCACAACCAGGAGCATTTTCAGCTTTGCTTTCTTGAAGTTGGTAGTGGTGTGTTTTTGGAATTCTGTGGGATTTCTTCATGGCAGTGAATATTACACAGACGGATAAACAGCTCTAAAAGTCCTCCCCTCCTTGCTTGAAATCTTAAACACAAACAGCATCATACAAAGGGGTGTGCTTTGCTCTTCTTGTTTATGGCATAAGGAGAGTGAAATTTTGAATAGACTGATTTGTCTTGTATTAGTTTTTTGGAGTATGGCGTTTCCTCTGCCTTAGTGTTTTTGTTTACACTAAGACTAGGAAAACCTTATTTTGACTATATTGGGACCAGGCTGAAAGTCTCAGTCCACACAGGTCAATTATTTGGCAGATACTTTTCTTAAGTGTATCTTTGAAGGGTGAGCCAGGTTGGGGGTGGGTGGGGGGAGGTGGAGGGAGTTGGATAATCATTCAGGGTATAGCCTGAAGAGGAAAGGGGAGGGTTTTATTAGGGGAGTTTATATTTGCCTGTCCTGTCTTTCCTTCCACCGAGACTTACTGAATCCGGAGGTGAAGAGGCTGGCCCAGGCCGGAAGTGGGCGTGAACAACTAATGCAACCATTGCACGTGACCAGGTTCCCACCTCTGGGCTCTGCTGCCCTTGGGAAGTGGATGCTACTCCCTCCTCACTTCCTGTTCTCCGCCCTCTAAGCAGAGTTCTTGGGTTCTCATTTGAACATAGAAAACTGTTTGTAAGTCTTCACTTTTTTCAAGCTGCTTTGTCAGAGCTGGGAGCCAAGCAGGTGACCTGCATTTGGTAGTTTTAGAGGCTTAACATACCCACAGGCTCAGGACTATCTGGCAGGGTGACCAGCAGTATGATTTCCTGTACTATTATCATAGCATTCCCTACAGGAGTTTGTCAAGGGCCTTCTGGAGATAGAACTTGAAGAAGCAAACAGTAGATGGGTGCTTCCGCTAGAATGTACTCTTGAAACAATGTCTTTGTTGCTATGTAAAAGTACCATGTAAGGCCCTGTGTACAGTACTGACTTTAGAGGCAGAAAACTTTGGGTTTCAATCTGGATTCCACTCTGTACTGATGTGACCTCAGGACAGTGTCTTAAACCTCTTCAGCCTTAGTTCCATATTTATGGGGGTGGGGATTGGTGGGTGGATGATAAGCACTCAGTATGCAGCCACATTATTGTAGGTACCTGCTACAGGTAGTTGTTACAGGATCATCTCAAGGCTAACTGTCCCTCTTGAGATTGGCACCAAGGTCCAGTAATACAGAGGTTTTCAAATTGACTGATTTTCCCATTGAAAACCTCAGTTCATTGTAGCCTGATTCTGCTGCATTGCCTTGGAGTACTTGCCATGCTTCCTGAAGCATGATGAGGTAAGTGAGGGAAAAGGCTTAAACTTTACACTCTACATGGCAGCAATATTCATTAGCAAAAGCCTCACTTTCCAAATGAGTATTTGGAGCTATTCATTTAACTTCATGTAACTTTTTAAGGTCAGCACCTGACTGGAGACAAGGCTGATAGGCCACCAGGAAAAGTAAGGTATATGAACTGGTAAATGTAGCAAAGTGGATAGGAAAGGAGGGGACATTTGAGGGCCTGAAAACAGAAGGGGCAATGGTCACTTATTACGTGGCCATTCCAGGGAGAGGAACAGCATGGTCATGGATGGGCAGGAACCTGGAGGTAAAAAACCACCTCCCTTGATTTGAGATTATGACATTTAAAAAACAGAGTTTAAACTTGATTGGACAAGAAAAACTCAAAGATGCCCCCAAAGATAGAAAGTCTTATAAGCCGGGCATGGTGGCGCATGCCTGCAGGTGGCAGCCTAGGAAGCCATGGTGGGGCCAGGGATCGCGGTTCGAGTCCCACCTGGGGCACTTAGCGAGACCTAATCCCAAAAATATAGCATGCCTGTAATCCCAGCTACATGGGAAACTGAGACTGGGGATTGCTTGAGTCTGTGGTACCCCGGGCAACGAGAGCCTGTGGTTTCACAGGCAAAATACCTAGTCTTCCCCCCCCCCAAAAAAAAAAGAAAGTCTTATAAAATATGCTATAAAATATGCTATAGTAAGATTCAAGATTAAACTAAATTAAAATAATATTTCAGCTCAACTCTCAATAAGTGTTTTCTGTTGGAACCCATGAAGACCAGTCAAATCAGACCATTTAAACTTTTTATAATGGTATGTAGTCTACATGGAGATTAATCTCCTAAGGAGTTTCAGGAAAACAGGTTTGGGGGCTGCTTTTCCATTTTTTTCCCCCATGAGAAATGTCATTTAAGCAGGTCTGAAATTTTAAAAAACTCTTTTAGAGACTAGGTCTTGCTATATTGTCTAGGGTTGTCTCAAACCTGCAGACTCAAGTGATCCCTAGCCTCAGCCTCCCAGGTAGCTGGGATTATAGGCACGTGCCACCACACCCGGCAGCACGTCTGAAATTCTTTTTTTTTTTTTTGAGTCTAGGTCTTGCTATTTTTGCCCGTGGAACTGTAGGCTCTCATTGCCCGGGGTACACAGACTCAAGCAGTCCCCAGCCTCAGCTTCCCCAGCAGCTTCCCAGGCATGCGCCACCACGCCCAGCTATTTTTTTGGAACTAGGTCTCACTACGGGCCCCAGGCGGGACTCGAACCGCGATCCCTAGCCCTGGCCGCTTCATAGGCTGAAGCTTACAGGCACGAGCCACCGTGCCCGGCCTCGCAAAGAAATATTTCTTGCCATGTTTGCAAAGAGCTTTACAGCACCCATCACAGGGATGGGGCAAAGAAATGCTGCTCTGTCTCTCACAAACTCCTCATTTAGTATAAGAATACTGTGGTTTAAAAAAATGACATATATTGCATCAGTGACAATGCCAGAGCATTTTTTTTTTTTTTTTTTTTTTTTTTTTTTGTTT
>PVHY01031812.1:0-12347 GCA_004024945.1 Uropsilus gracilis | reverse complement strand
CTGCAACTTGATCTGTGTGTGATGGATGGGGAGAGGCGCGGAGAGAGTTGGGCGCCAATCCTATTAAGGGTTTAGGGAGGGGAGCGTTTTCCCCGGACGGGGGTGGGGGGGGTATAGAGAAGGGAGGAGGAAGGGAGCGTGCGCTTGTGTGTGTGAGTGTGAGCGCTCGCGCCGCGTCGGGGAGCTGGAAGTCCACCCAACTCTGTGTCTTTTCAGCCCTGCTGTAATTGCTGTCATTTCCTAGGAAACCCGACTTTTACTGCGCGAGTCGCTGGAGATAGAGCCCGCGCGCCTCACCCCGGGTGACCGGCCGCCGAGGTCCTCCGAGGCCTTGGGTCACCCCGAGCGAGGGTGCCTTCCCCCACTCCTCTCTCCCGGTGAACATTTTATGTGGCTCTCAGACAGTTGATCCTGGCTGCAAAAGAAAACCTTCCTCTGGAGTCCGGGGCCGGACTTTGGGCCTCCTTTCTGCGCTTCTCGGTTCTCCCACCCCCGCAACCCGCTCGGTGCAGGGTCTCGGGCGCGGGACTTTGCAGCCCGTCGGCGGCCGCGGCCGCTGCGGCGTCCTGGGCCCCCGCCCCGCCGCCCCGGCGTGTGAAGGTTTAATCCCGACAGCTTCAGATAAAGGGAGCAGTTGTAAAACGCTCATATGCTGTTTGCAGACGAGGCTCTGGGGGATGTTGGAGAATTTGAAAGTAAACGTTTCCCTCGCAAGCGGCATAAAATAGTGTTTAAACAAATATTGTATTGGCATGCTCAGGGGGCTCGGTGCCAAAAAGTAAAGTAAATAAACTGTGAAATCCAAAATATACAGCGGTGGAAAGCAGCGCAATAGGCAGGCTCGTCACACGCCTCCCTGATGAGATCTTGTTTGTTCTAGCCACCTCACCTATAAGCCCCCTCCTGGTCCTTTTCCTTACCTTGGCCCCGAGTTGCTATCTCTGGGTTTCCCTGCGTCTGGGGGCAGCTTTTTGCAGTTGCTCAGTAGGGAGGAAATGCTTAGTGTGGCTACTTGGGTGGGTCTGCCGGGGGAGGTGAAGTTCTGGTGTGCTGTGGACTTTTTCCAGCTTCTGGGCTGCCCTGTAATTCTAAAACGGTAATTCTAGAATGGAGAAAGGAGACCCTGCAGATGTGTTCCTTTCAGAGCCTCCCTCCTCCTTGGGCCTCTGACCTCTTTGCTCCTTTTTCTTCATCATCTTTCTTGCTTTCGTTTTCCTAGGCTTGCCGCTTCTCCCACCCACCGCAGAGGGTTACGGGAAATCATGAAGCCGTTCTCTTCCACATTTAAAATCCACTCCCCGCTAAACAGCGAAAGTTGTCTCTTGTCTGATGAGTTTCATCGTTAGTTATATGTTGTACTATTTAGGGTGGTTTTGCGTTCCCCTCAGTTTTCAAGAATTGGTTGATTCTATGAGGTTAGTGATTGTAGAGGGATTTACACAGAAGCAGGGGGGGAGGGGGGTCCCCACTGAGGGGAGGCACCCCATTGCTCAGGAGAGGACTCTCAGAGGTATCTGCCTGCCGGCCTGGGTTCTGAAGGAGAGGCTGGGCATAGCCCTCCTGTCTTGAGTGAGTTGGAGAGAATGAGCATGAGACACTCGCCAAGCAAGGCTGGGGGCACCAAGCAACAAGGTGGGACTGTTAGAAATTTTTAATCCTCCGTGGAAGTTGTTATGAGGAGAATGGAAACAGCGTCAGATCCCTTTAACAGAGCCTCCCAGGCTGTTCCCCAGCTCACACTGACCCTGGTTGTGGCCTCAGAGAGAACTCTGGACTTGGCTCACCTTGAAGTATCCTGCAGTTGGAAGGGGCCCAGGGGGCAGCCTCAAATGGAGTGCCACTCCACACTCTCAGGGCTGCTTCATCCCACTTGTGGGCAGAGCATTGAACGGAGAGGAAATCCTTTGAGTGGTCTGCTTGGAAGAGGGGGCCGCAGGGCTGCTGGTCAGTGGCTCATTGCCTGACTTCGGGGGTCTTGGGCGCTGTGTACTGTAGCTGGCTTGTTTGCACTGCAGACTGAAAAATACACAAATACTTCATGCTTTTTGTACTCTTACAAGTGCCCTGTACACAGTGCAGCCCCTGGGGCTGGATTAGCAAGCCAGGGGATTCAGCAGGCCTGCAGACAAAATTGGATATTTGCCTAATAAACACCCTCTTCCTTAGGAGGGGGTTTCAGTCATCAGATGGTGGGAGGAGGAACCTTACTCCAGACCCAGGGCAGCAGTTCCCTTGAAATGAAGTACCAGCAGGTTGTCTTGTGCACTTTCAAAGCACGTGTGACCCCCTACACACCAAACTGGTGTTCTAAAGCTTCAGACCCGAGGCCTACATCCTTGTGTATTCTAGGGGTAGGCCAGTCTCCGTTTGCCTGGGGAAAGTGTGTGTTCATCAGGGCTTTCTTGCATCTGAATGACGCTCAGGGTACACTTGCTTGAGGGAGGTGCAGTGAACCAGCCTTGTTTCTTTATGTCGTGGGAGGGTTTCCTACCTGTGCCAGAGCTTGTGCACTGGTGCACTGGAGACAGCCAGGCCAAGCCAGGCCAGAAGGACCTCACTGTGGATAGCTGCAGCTGTTCCTGCTGGGCCAGGGCCCTTTGAAAAGGAACCCTGGGGAAGCAGTTCCCCCCTTTCTTCTTTTCAGTAAGTGTCAGAGGCATGGACGACAAATGAAACACATAAAGAATGCCAAAGAGAGAAACTGTATTCTCAGATTCTTGAAAATTCAGAGAGACAGAATAGGGGATTGTACCAGCTACCAGAATATACAGCAACTTTCGTGAACAAGGCTCACTGCCTTCTAAAGAAGGGAGGGAGGCAGCTCTGCAATTGTTTCCTGGGGCTTGTTTAACAGAGTTGGGAGAAGTTCCTGGATGCGCTGGTGTTTGACAGTGTCTTTTGGTAAAGAGCAACAGCTTTAGGGTTTTTAAATAAGTACAGGGTACCAGACTCAATATCAATATTTCCTCTAAAATTAATTTGAGTGTGTGCTGTGGAATATAAAGAATTTAAAGAAAAACAAATAACTGATCATTGATCATTGTTTTTGTAGTTTAAGGATAAGAAAAAACATCCTTAATCTACAAGGTTTGTCTTTAAACCCTGGGAAAGTATACTGATGATAACAACATATTTTCTGCATGTTTAGTGTACCTTAGTTCCCTCAATTCCATAATCAACAAAAGCACCCTCAGTAATCCTGCTTGTGTTCTGATTCTGGTTTCTTAAAAAACATACAAAGCAGGGGGGGGGGGCGGAAAGGGGGGGGGGAGAAGAGTGCATTTAAAATGTGACCAAAGAGTAAGTATGAATTAAGTAGTGTTTTAGATTTTGGTGTAAATCAAGTAAGTTAATGTGGTTTTGTGTGTGTGCATGTGTGTTGTTTAAAAAAAAAAACCCAGGTTGCTGGGAAGTGTGTTTTAACTGTGAGTGCCGGGTTTCATTCATTAGCATAAGAAAAAAGTTTTAGTGCATTTACTATTGTCTTGAATGAAGAGTTTCAGCAAAGGGAAGGAAGGCCCAAAGAGGGTGATGGTCCATTGAGATTCTTCAGCAGCCCCCAGCACGTCATCTGCCTCTGAAATCTGTGATCGGATATCACTTTTATCTTGCTTTTCCATTCTCTGGCCTTTTTCACACATTCACTTTTGTCAGGGTTTATTGATTATGTTTTCTTCTCTGCAAATCTGTGGAAAATTTAATGAACCAAAAACAGCAGTGACATAAAAGGGAACTTTTTATTCATTAGCACCGGATTGATTTCCCCCCCTCGGGCAAGGGCCCCTGGCCTCCCCAGAGTGAGCTCTGAGGAGGAGGGCTGGTGGCATGCTCAAGCTGAGGCGGGGCCTCCCTAGACCTGTGGCCTCTAGGCTGACCACCACAGGCTCAGCTGGAGAACACTGTTCCTAGTGAACATTAAAGGGTCCCCCACAATGGTTGCCCCAGGTCGGTGGAGTCTCCCATACCATCGCCCCCAGCCAGTACTCCATGATCCTGACTCAGTGTTAGGGGGTGGTGACGATAGAGATAGGGGTATTTGTCCACCCTAACCTTACAAACCATTTGAGTGATTGGGCCTTTACCAGGGACACAGTTAAGTATCTCTCTTCCTCCTTCCCAGCTCCCAAACCTATAATTAAGCAAAGCCCCTAGTGTGATTAAGCTTTGCTGACTTGGCAGAGCCACTGGCTTCCTTCTATGAAGTAGGCGCACTCTTGCCTTTTCCAGACGGCTCCTTGGGCCTGTTGTACAATTCTGTTGTACACAGGTCTGTCTCCTCTTCCTCTTCCTTCTCCTTTCTGTCTTCTTTGTCTCCTACCTTTCTATCTTTCTCTCTCCTACTTCCTTCCCACTAGCACCATCCCCCCCAACCCTTCCTCTTTTCTTTCCTCTAGCATATACTCTCACTGCTTTCCTCTTTCTCTTTCCCCCTCTTGCCTTGTCTTTCCTCCTTCATATTCATTCACTATCCTCCTCTCTCGCGGAGACCTTCTGGAGGCCGCATGCCCAGGCCCTGGGGACCATGTCTGTGTCGGGAACATTCCGTGCCTGTGTGTGGGGCAGCTCAGGCAGCATGGCGTGCCCCCCACCTGCCCGTTGGCCTGGTTGTTGCTCGGAACAATGGCCACATTGTCCCAGCCGCCCAGCCGCCAGCCACTGGCCGGACCCTGCTCGTGGCAAGTCGGGAAGAGAGCCAGCGGGTAGGTCGTCCTGGGCCCGGGCTAGCTCGCCTCTGCCTCTGGGGCTACCCTGGGCCAGCCCTCCACCAGGAACCCCCTTCCTCCAGCCTGCACTGGCTGCAAACGGCCTTTCCCAAGAGATGCTCCCTCCAGACCTCCACAGCCTGGTCTCCCTCCCCTCTCCATCCCCTCTCCACTCCCCCTCAATCACCCCCCCCCTCCCAGTGCCTTCCCTGGGAAGGGGATTCAGCTGAGGCTAGAGTTCAGAAACTGAATTCTGAGGTTTTCTCCCAGATAGGAGAGATGGGGCCCTGCTACCAAACTTTTGGTGGCGTCAGGAGCTTTCTCTGGACGGCATCTTCCAGACTGACTTACTAAGGACTAAGGACTCCTTTTGCCTTGTCCCCACCCAAAGGCAGGGTTGGAAGGATAGGGGTTCAAAATAGCACCCTCCACCCCCATTTCTTTTGACATGTAAGGGATTCTAGACCTCTCAGTGCTCAGAAAAAAAAAAGATCATTGAATGCTTAGGATGTTAAAAGAGCATCCGTCCTGGGTCCAAGCAGATGCTTAGCAATGCTTCTTTGTGTGGCGGACAATGCAATAAGTCAGCCCGACTTTTGAGCCACATTTATAAGGAACTGTAAGGGCCGCTCAAGTACACTTGTGCTAAGTTGAATTGATTGAAATTTAATGGCGGTTAGTGGCGATGAATGGTAATGATTTTCCAGCGTATCTTTGGCATACTTGACATTAATAACTGGAGAGTGTGTGTGTACCCGCTCCAAGAGCCTGCCACACACGTGAGGCAGTAGCATTATTCATTTTGCGAGATGCCAGTCCTTCGCCTCCTTCTTCTTCTCAAGTCCTTTTCCTTCTCCATAATTCAGTTGTTCAGATGATTTTTAAAAAAAAGGAAAAGAGGGAAAGAGAAAAATCTTTCTCCATTGAGCAAGTACATCATATCAACATAATTTTGAGCTCATGATTTTTTTCAATTCCGACATAAATCAGCTTCTAATATACAGAATGTGATGAATTTGTTTTAGCTGCCACCATGAATTAATGTTATGCAAATAGAAGCTCTGCAGGTGAAATGATTTACTTAATAATTTCAACTTCTAATATTTAAACTCATTCATTATGTTGGGAGTTAAAAAAAAAGTCCATATTTTTAAAACTGGGAGATTAGTATGCAAGTATATGCTGTCTAGGCAGGCCTTGATGACAAGAAAATAGCTCTTAATTTTTGATTCTTTGAGAATCTACAGTCCACCAAGCAGTGGCTCAAGAAAGGTGCCTAAGAGGGACAAGTCTCTCAAGTTCAGCCTATGCGAGAACACACGAGTTTAAATCTCTGCAGTATGACCATCAGGGTAACTGCATCCTATGGGACTGATCTAGTTTATTTTTAATTAGCCTTGAAGGGTGACTATAGAGTCACCCTTGTGACTATGAACCCAGTGAAAAAGGGTCTGATACTCCTTCACCATCTTTGTCATGTTAAGACCATGTTAAGAACAAGTCATTAATATCTACCTATGAATTGACAATGGTATAGAAAGTTGAGAGGAGGATCCTCTCCCCCACCTTCACCTCAGCCCATTACTACCCCCAACCATAGTTGCTAGGAAGATTTTTCCTATGCTTTTTTCCTCTGGAAAAAAGGCTCTTTTCCTCTGGAAAAAAGATAAATCACCCTAATCCTAAGGGGTTATCCTCAGGGTGAGTGAGGTCAGTCACTCAAGAGCTGGGTGATCCTGTACAAGTTTCTCTGCCTCTCTGTGGAGGAAGGGGATTGACAAATGCTAATAATCTCTCAGATCCTCTGGCTCCAGAATCTTGGGAACCAGCACTCCCTGCCTCTTGAATCTGCTCTAAGAATCAAATAGCAGGTGCTGGGGGAGGACCAGAGTCTGGAAAAAGTGTAGAGTCTTCATCGTTGCCTCTGTTTCTGCAGGGAAAATAGTGAGACGTTCTTTACTTTCCTTGCCAGTCATTCCCCATAGTCAGTCTTAGTGCTCAGGGCTCTTTGGGATGTGGCTGCAGGGTGGTCCTGGACTTGGGCACATTGGTGGGGGTGGGGAAGTACTTGGCCTATGATGGCCTCTTTACTTTCTTGAAGGCTATGGACAAGTGGAAGGCATGGCTGTCACATAAATATGTCTTGGATCTCAAAGATAAGGGTAAAGTCTTGATTTGACTTCTCCAAAAATTGAGGTCATTGTGATTTGATGACAGGTTGAAGGCACATCACTCAGACATCTCTACTGACAGCAGTGGGTTGAGCTCTGTGATACATTGTGTGTCTGCACAGTGACAGTGTATTTAGGGCTGACTCTTGCTGTCTACGGAGATCAAGGTGAATGAATGTCTCGTGTTCTCAGGGCTAAAGGTGTGCTGGCATTTCCTGTTTATGCAGGGAGAGAAAAAATCAGATTCAGCAGTTATTTAGCCAGAAATTTTCGGATACGTGAATGAAGAGATGGAAGGAATGAGGGTTTGGGTGTAATTCACATATCTTCATCTATAAAAGATGAAGCATGTATAGCATGTAACATAGTGCACCCGCAAGGTGATTTTGTGTTGGCATGATTTGTATGGTTAAGTTGCATTCATATACAGTTGACTGTAACAACAGGAGTTTGAACTGCACAGGTCCACTTATATGTGGATTTTTGTCAATAAATATGTAAATGAATTTTTTGCTTTCCTTTGTTATTGATGTTCTTCCCTCTCTAGCTTACATTGTTATAAGAATGCAGCATATAATATACATACCATACAACATATGTTTTAATACACTATGTTATTAGTACTTAGCATAAAGTTGGGGTTCTAAAGTTATATGTGAATTTTCAACTGTGTGGGGAAGATGTGTTAGTAAGTCTGTAACTACCAGACTTACTAACCCCATGAATTAGATTTTTGTCTTTTGTTTTCATGAGATGCATTTAGATAAAAAGGAAATAGTATAAGTCAATGAAATGAAGGAACTGAAGGAACTGAAATGAAGGAACTGAGGTAAATGTGATACTTTGGACTCACACATCTCTACTCAGGGTTCCTGGGTCTCCTGGATAGAGAAGCTTGTTACTAAATATGCAAAATCTCGGGTCACTGTGATCCCTACTGAATGACTACAAAGTGGGGTCTTAAGATCTGCAATTTATCAGGGATTTTTAGGGTGAGGTGATGAGGATTAATGTTTTCTTCTTGTGAGTCTTTCAGTTCTTTTGTGTATTTTGCATTAACAAAGGGATTGCCCTGGGGTCTGTAAGGCAGATGCACATCCTAGGACTGACCTCAACAGTTTGAGACTCTCAGCTGCCTGGTCATCGCTCTTGCTGGGCTGGAGTTTGGGGTGTACACACTTGCTGAGAATGAGCTGCTTCTGTTGCACAACACCACAGGGAAGTGGGCTCTGCAAGGAGACTGCGTTTTATGGGACAGTGGTGGAGATTGGCAGTTACCTATTTTGCTATGTGCTGTAGCCTTCAGGCCCCAGGAGAAGCCACGGCAGTGAGCTTGTTAAATCAGCGCCTTGGTTTATGTGCCATGAGTTCTGGCCTGAGGGTGCCTAGGATGGCTGCTTTGCTTTCCTGTGTGAGAAACCATATGTACCACGATGGCTGTCTCAGTGCTTCATGGCCAAGGGACCAGACGTTGGACCCTCTTTGGGTCCAGTTTGGAGTTTCACCGTTTTAACAGGTCTTTTGGAAGTCTGACCTTCCTTGAGGTTCGGTTGAAGGGCTAACCCTGTGGGTGTCTTTTTATTTCCCTGAGCAGCCAGTCAGGGAAGCATACTTGAAGGCTTCAAGTCTCAGAGCTGCAGAGACCCTGCTGCAGGGAACCTGACTCCTTGGTCCCTTGCTCACAGCATCAACTTCCTGCACCCTGACTTAATATCACCTTAATCCCAGATTGCCCTATCTCCTTACTGTGACTTGAGTCTTCTTCAGTGTGAACAGGCAAAGAAGAGCCTGAAAAGAGTCTGCTGAGTGTGAGGCAGCTGGAAACCAGGACTGCATGGCTTCTTTCTGTGACCCTCTCTTCTCAGCTCAGAGTGGGGATCCTGATGGCGACCCAGAAGGGGTGTTTCATTCAGTATTATATGAAACTCTGAGCTGGAGCCAGTGTCAGTCCTGGGAAAAAGACCTTTCTTGTCACTTAGGTCCTGCTTGCTGTGGACACCTGGGCCCTGAAAATCCTCTGACTCTGACGGCCTGGCCTAGCCTGGGGGTAGAGCCAGTTGAGGCTGGAACAGCTTGAGGGTCGGCGTGGGGGGCTTGTAATTTGTACCATCCTGTGCTGCACACTACTCTCTGTTGGCTTCATGTTCATATTTTGAGTGCACCAGGGTAAGGACTTTAGGAGAAAGTCTTAAAACATACTGTCGTATCTTTGAATTTGGGACTGTGGACACACACTCATCCACTCTGTGGTGGGTTCAGATCGTGACTGTTTGGGAGAAATGGGCTGGTCTGAAGGTACAGCTTGCCCTCCTGTGCTCTGTTCCTTTACTCAGCCCAGACCACCGGGGGACAACTTGTGAACTGGATTGAGGGCACTTTGCCTGGCTGCTGCTCCCTTGGCTCTGAGAGCCTAGAGGGACATGGGATGTGAGCTGGTGGCATTTCCATCTCCTCTGCATTCCTGGTGTGTGCCACCTGTGTGCTGCTTCTGTCTCTAGATCTGGCCCCAGTGTCAGGACCTGCCCTACTGTTTTACCAAGAGGGACCGAGACCCCAGATCTGGTGTGGTCCTTCACTGCCACCCCTCTTCCACTCTCAAGGGCCCCTCTTGAATGTGAGGTCATTAGGGGTGGGAAAGCTGGAGACCCACCACCCTCTTAGGTCCTGCTTGAAATCTTGACTTTCTGGGCTGCTATGTTCTGTCTATTCCTTTCCCAGTGCCACATGGTGACTTCTGCTCAGGCCAGTGATGATTCTAGCAGTGCCTAGTGTGCATATCTCCTGGTCAGTCTCTCGTGGAACTTGCCCAAGTGAGCTCCCGGCTGCCTGCTGAGTGTAGCACAGCTATGGTCACACTGGCTCCCCTGTCCAGTCCTGCTCTCCCTGTGGCTTCCTTTGTGACCCAGAACAGACCCTATTGCTTTTACTGCTTCTGTTTCCTTTTATTTAGGTTTGACCATCTTTCACTTTGCTTGGCTCAGGACTCTGTTCAAGGCTCAAACTCCGGTAATGTTCTGGCAGCTTCAAGCAAAACCTTTTTTTTGATGCTAAAAACAACAACCAAATATTTTTACCATGAGATTTGAAAATTCAGACATGCATTTTTATAGGAAACTTGTAAAATAGGGAACAACAAAAGAAGAACATTTTGTTATCTATCCTTCCAAAGTCTATTTTTTATAAGAATTCATATTTTTTTGGTTTTCTATTTTCTTTCAAAATTGTTACATTATTCACAGTTTTATAACTGCTAATTCACTTATATGATGGTTTTTTTTCCATGCTGTTAATGAATAATTTTTATTTATGTGATTTTCATTGGCTACATGATATTCCTGTCTGCCTGTTACAGAGTTGGACATCTCGATTGTTTCAAATTTCTGCTATTATAGATAATAGCAGATATTTTTGTATATAAATGTTTACTGAAACTGATCACTTCCCTAGAATAGATTTTAAAAATGGAATAACTTGTCCAAACTAGTTGCCTGCTGTTTTGAAGTCTATAGTAGATGTTAGTAGATTTCTAGTGGTATCTTCTGAGCTTTTATGAGACTGAAGATGCTTACTTGAGATTTTCAGAACAACTATGTATAAATCAATGTGAAGCAATTATTGAGTAACTTCTGCATGCCCAGAAGCATGCAAATCTCTTCCAAAATACCTCCCCATTATGCAGATGGTGGGTCAAGTCTGAGATGTTGATGATTTCCATTTTACCTGAGCAAAGCCAAGAGCCATTATTTGCTGACACCCACACCAGGACCCTCTGGTGGAGGGACTTTGGTGTGGCAGACACCTAGTTTGCCACATGCAGGACTGTAACACTGATTCTCTGCTAGGATAGTTTGTTCTTGGTGGGATATTTGTCAATGTCTGCAGGTATTTAGGAAATAATTACTGGCATCAATGGCCAGGATGCTGTGAAGCAATGGTCATTGCTGCAGCTGACAAGCTGGGGAAAGGGCGGAGCTCACACCTAGATTTTTCCTCCCAAACAACTGGCAACAGGATCCTCCTTTTCATAGTGCTGTTTTCATACCTCTTTTCACACCAGACTGGAAATCTTAAACCTGCCTTTAACTGTGCGTTGAATTTGAAACAGTGTGGCAATTGCCATCAAGAGGAATTCCTTGTGCAATCCATCAGTCAATCAGTTAGTACTTACTAGAACATCTGTTATGTGCCTGCCGTTTATTAAACTCACTGCCGTAAGCATACACCTTGCTAACTTGGTTAAGAGCCAGTGGCCTCCAAAAGCTTTCTCAAATATGCATCTCCCTGTGAATCCTCTGTGCCTGTCAAGGAGGCTACTTTAGGAAAGTCATGAATTGGCATACGTGACCTCAAGAGGCAGCTGCATAGGAATGTTAACCAGGAGCAGAAACTGCTTCAATTATTGTCCAAGAGAACCTGAATAGGTCTGATTTCCTGTCCCCAGGCTGATAAGTTTCCTAGTTCACCATAAGTTTTGTTCCAGTCTTTTCCTGGCAACTATCCATCAAGGACTGCAGAATCCTGGGGCAAATTGATGGAAAGCCCAGGACTGAGGGCCTTTGGTAGAGGCTTGTTTATTTAACTAAACATGTGTGTCTGAACACTCTGGAATGTGCTTTTCAGGAGAGGCTAGTACTAGGTCTCCAGGGTGAGGACAGTACCATTTCAGGGCAGAAGGAGGAAGGACCATCCAGACAGAGAAACTCACCTGGGCAAATGCTGTGCAGTCTGGCATTTCTGGAACCTTCAGAAGTTGGTGTTACTTGGAGGGTGAAATGTGAGGAAGGGACTCAGTCTTCTAGGGGAGGGACCCTTTATGAAAGTCTGGGGATGCCTTGAACGACAGGTTTATGACCAAGGATGGTTCCACCAATTTGCTGTCACATGCAGTTTATCTTTGCGTCATGAAGCATAAATATGAGGTGGACCCAGGGCTGGAAAATTTGGGATCCCAGTGTGCATCAAAGTCATGAAAAAGCAGCTTTGCTTTTTCATTCTCCCCTTTTTGGGTTTGAATTGACTCTGTTTCTCAGTTTTTTTCTTCATGGTAGTCCTGGCACAATTGCAAAAATGAGGGAATTCCTAGCAAATGTGAACATACCTCCTCACATTCTTCCAATTCTTGCTTATCTGTAGGCAGTGGCAATGGTGTCTGCCTCCCACCTATTCCTGATATTCTCCCTGAGGTCAGCTCCCTTGGAAGGTCACCGCTTGTGACCAAGGGGTGGGAAATCTCTTGTCAGAAAAGGAGGAAATGAACTTCTCAAAACACTACTGAGATTTACAAGAATAATGATTAAGAATAGTAGTAGTCATGCATTCTACCATCCATCCATTATGTAATCATCTACCAGCCAGCCTACCTATCATCTTATATTCATCTATCCATTATCCATTCATCTGTCCACACATCTTTCCTTCCTTCCTTCCTTCCTTCCTTCCTTCCTTCCTTCCTTCCTTCCTTCCTTCCTTCCTT
>PVHY01031811.1:0-12355 GCA_004024945.1 Uropsilus gracilis | reverse complement strand
TGTTTTGAATATCTATGTAGTTCACTACAGCATCTGATTTCATGGCAACCCCATTCTTATTCTTCCCCTTCTGGGGATAAACTTCCACTTCCTTTAGTGACAGGAAGGGAATTTCTCAACATAATTTCAGTCACTTTCACATTTCTTCTCAGGAGAGTTCTTCTAATGCTCTGTAAGAATTTCAGTTCATCCCTAGATCTATCACCTACTCTGGCAGAGTGTTTCACCCTCATCTTAATGGGGGAGTAGGGTGGGAATGGGGAGTCCTCTATTTATTTATGTTCTTTATGGCATCTTGAATAGAGAAGAGAGAAGCAGTGCTTAGGGCTGAAGGTACTAAAGACCCCAGAAGGCAAAGTCAGCCGGTTCATGTGGTAAGGGTGCCTCTCTTCCTCTTGTGTCCTCCCCGGGGCTGCTGGGCCCGGGGGCCCGAACTGCTCTGGACAGACAGCTCATGTAGAATGCTATAATAACCGGTGGACTTTCAGAATATATCCCAAAATTGAATTTGTATGTTGAAGAATAGAACTGGATGTTCAATGCGAACTTAAAGCACTCTGTGTGTGTGTGTGTGTGTGTGTGTGTAAAACATCTTAAAAGGACAGGTTTATCTGGCAAAAAGAGAAAGAAAAAGAGAGAGCCCTGTATAGCCACAGACAGGAAGGAAAGCTGTATGTATATGTATAGATATTCATTCATTCATTCATTCATTCATTCATTCATTCATTCATTCATTCATTCATTCATTCAAAGATATGTACCTGAGCATTAATGTTGTATGATACAGTATCACTTGAATAAAAACATTTTAATTAAAAATTACATTTAGATTAACTAAGAAATCAAGTATATTCATATCTTACTCTCAATTTTTTGAATATACAAACAATACACTGTGAAGCAAAACAATCTATCATGACATATTTATAAATTTTTAAATATATTTGTATTTAAATTTATACATTTATATTGGTACATTTTTAAAACTTAGAAATGATTCACACACACGTGTATTTATAAACAAGGCAAAGCTTAAGTGGAGACCATCTATCATTTTTTATAGGAGAAAATCTATAAACCTGAGGAGTTTTCCTAATGGGTTCTTACCGGGGTAATTGTCGAATGTCTCCAGAATATTGTTCATACTTGTAGTTTACGACATACCATTGGGAACTGTAAAATTTACAAGCCTGGAAGAAAAATAAAAGAGACAAAATATTATCATTAAACAACAAAATGCAGCAAATGTTCTGGTGAAAATACAGTCTCCTCCTCTCCGGGGGGTTGTGTGGAAGCTTATTTCATGAGATTAATGGCAGGTTGGCTCATGACCACCATTTTGGTTTGCTAAGGAAAGGGGAATCCAGCCTTGTGTAGACTCCTGGGGGAGGAGACATCTCACAGGTTTATTCTTTCACTGTGTCAAGGACAACCTAGTGTGGTCACCCTGTCAATCACACCAGGTGTCTTGCTCACCCAGGTATCTTCATTTTCCATCATTCCTTGACACCCTATTTCCACCACATCACTGTTCTTAGTGGTGGGGGCTCTTCCTATTTTATGTCATCTTTCGTGATAATTTCATGATTTTATTTCAATAGCATCCTTTCCCCATCTCAGCCTCATCAATATAAAACTAGTTTTTCATTTTACCTCACCTTAGACTGGTGCATACTGGCTGACTTCACAAAAGTTATCGACAGCACAAGACTTTCCTGAATATTTCCCCATAACTTCACAGACCCAGCACTGAACTGACAGTGGGTTGGCTCTTTTCACAGGCAAAAAAAATATCAAAATGGAGTTAATTTTAGTAAAAAATTTTAAACATTCTTGTTTTTTTTTGCCCCCACATTGTGGGTGACTTTTGAAAGACTTTCTTATTTTATACTTGCATTTCCTAAATTTTCTGGGATGAATAGCTATTCCTTTATTTAAGATTTTTATCAAAGAAACAGTGGTGCATAATGTTTACATAAGTGTCACATGTACAGTCTTACAAGTCAATGCATATGCTGGAGGTGCACAGACAAATCACTCTACATACTGCATTATGTTTGCACCCAAAGGTTAATTTCTGGTGTTGTGCAGTTGATGGATGCACTTTAAAGATGGAATTTTTTAAGATTCCTTCTGATTCAAAAATTCCATGATTCTGGAATCTAATCACTAGCATTAAGAGGATCAGAGAAGACCTCCAGCATCAGTGGAAAAGTGAGGAGTGATGAACTTATTGCATGGGAGGGATACAGACTGTCTTTGTAACCAGGGTAACAGGTAAGAAGCTCCTTTAAGAGAAGTTTTTCCTAGTGTGTGGGGAGGGGGGCTTTGGGGGTGGGGCTGCACAGGCAGCCAGGTCTTCGCACACCAGGATGGTGCAGCAAGGGTGCTGGAGCCTCAGTACACAGGGTTGAAGACACAGCCCCAGGCAGGGAGGGAGAGTGGGGTTGAGTCCTCTGTCCTCTGGATTTCTCAGGCCTTGAACTTTCTCAGCTCCATGGCTTTATCTGTTCAGGGACAAGCCCACACATGAACTGAGCACTAAGGGCAAAACAAGGCCTGAGACCAAGAGGGGAGGAGAGCAACGGCAGCTGAATCCAGCAGGGGGATTAGTTTCAGACCAAAGCAGCAATAAGACTCAGGACATGAGGCAGGAATGGCCAAAGGGGGTTCAGGAGGCCGTGACTGCTGGAATGGGGGAGAGAAAGGGGATGCGAACTACGTCGATTTCTATGAAATTAAATTCTTAACTTGCCAATTCTGCAAACCACCTGTTTCTGGAAATAAGAGGAAAAGTGAGTCTTAACATGCTCTTTGGCTAAAAGATTCATTTTGTTCTGTAAAGTAGCCAGGAGCTGAGGGGCTCAGGGAACCCAAGACATGCAGATAGGTCCTTCTTAACTAGTTCTTTCTTCTGCTGTTTCACTCTCCTTTCTCTCTACTTTGTTGTTCTCAACATAGACACACACACACACACACACACACACACACACACGCGCGCACACACACATACATCTAAAAAACACAAACCACTCCCTTTTTCAAAACTTTTCAATTTTTTTTCTCGTACACAGTTTTACCTAGTTTCCCTCTATGCTTGATTTGAATATTGCTTTTATTCACAGAATCACATATCCTAGAGACTTGTATGCTCACATAAGTTTTATGACCACTGTCAGTAAAATAAAATACTGCATTGTAATTTACTCATTCAGTCTCCAGGATAGTTTTGGAGATCACAGATTATTAACTCATCCTACAAACTTTATTACATCCTTGTTATTTGAAGGTTTTTTTAGATGATACAATATCTAAATATAATAAGAAATAGATCCTCATGCATGAGAAAGAATCATGGTCTCTCAAAATGGATGCTCTTGGAAGAACTAGTTAGCCAACATAAAACAAGTGATGTTATAATGTGTTAGAAAATGGTAAGCATGAAAAACAAAACAGAAGAAGGGGATGGGTAGAATTGGGAGAAAGAGACCAATTGATACAGACAGGGAAGGGTAGATATTACAGAAAAGATGCCATGGAAACAAAGATTTAAAGAGGACAGTGGGAACAATTAAGGCTACTTCAATTTTTGTGCCATTATAGAAAAAACCCTGTTGAAAGAGTGTTTCTTCATGCTGTTCCTTCTATCCTCCTCCAGGTCCCACTCATTGCCTACATGTCTAGGAGAAGGTACTCAAAGTATTTCCAGGATTCTTGATAAAAAAATTTACAAATGCCAGGTTCTTAAAATGCAAAATGCTTATTAAGAGAACAACAGTGAACAAGGAATGACAGGCTTTATTCTTTTTCTGGAACTAGAGCCAACTTCTGGTCAAACTTTGCTCACATAATTTAATTTATTTGGACTCAGATGCTACTATTGAACAGTCCAAATATTAAACTGAAGTAGGAATTCTTCTCTAGGAATATCTCTTTATAATCCTAATCTGGAGGATTTAATGAGACAGATGCATTGATTTGTGTATTGTCTTTTCTTGCTACATGTTGTATCTGTGTTTGATCATGATAAACATGTCTAGTCATGAACATCACATATATTCCCAACACTCCATGGGCTTAGGGAGCCTGAGAAGTTCAAGTTCCACTGAAGAGGCAATTTCTTAGTTTAGTCTCTCTCTCTCTCTCTCTCTCTCTCTCTCTCTGAGTGGCACAGACTTGCCAGATACTTATTACTTGATATAGTCTTCACAAAATATGAGATTTTATAATTCTCATTTTTTAGATCATAGAAACCAGAAAAAGCTCAGGTCTTTGCCCACAAATTTGAAAGAGGTAGGGCATCAAACTGACTTGCCTGTATCTCAAACTCTATTCAGCTAACTTATGAATTACTTAGATTGCAGTTTTTTTTAGCACATCTGGACCACACTTCAGTTGTTTCATAGGGTGTTTCAGTCTTACATAGACTTGGCTTTGAATTTAGAATTCCAGCTGTGGGATTTCAAGTAACTATCCCTATATTTCTTTATCTGTTGAAGTAACACCAACTTCATTGGGAAATAAAATTATTCCCATAGAGCATTTAGCATAAGTACTCAATAAACACATGCTTTAGAAAAGCAGCTTCCCCAGGAAGTTTGACTCAATCTATAATTTACATTCACCATTGTTGAATTTAACAACTTGGTTTTCTTGACTTAGAAAAGTAGAGTTTTGATAAAACATATTCTTGCCCATTTCAAAGAATTCTGTTTCAATTGATTCCTTTTGAATATATTTGCTAGTTTTAAGTATCTGGTGGTGGGCAGATGAAGATTAGGGTTGCCATGTGATGACCCTCAAGAGTTCTTCTCTGTGATTTCTCTGATTCTGAGAAAACACATGCATTTTACAAACACATAAACGTTTCTCCTGCAGAGTTATGGCATTTTAGAAATGTTACGCATAGAAAATTACTCTCTATTCTTTGTTCCAGCCCACACAGTTACTCTAAGGAGATCATTAAGAACTATTATAATTATGACTACAATCCTCTTTGTCCAAAAACGAAGTTGAAATGACCTGCTGCGAATTCAAAGTCACAGGCTCCAACTCCGCTTGTTAGGATCAGACAGCAACTCCATTTTCTCCTGACTAATCCCCCTAACTCACCGTGTCTGCTTCAAAAACACCTCCCCTTCCTCCCTCTAATGTGGAGGCTGCCACAGCCTACTTCAAAGCTAAAGGCTGAAGCTTGGGAAACTGGTTCATTTTTTAAAAAAGCCGTGTCTCCACTGACACTTGATTCACGTATTATGCCTGTTGTCTCAGCCTGATAGATATGTAGACACAAAATGAGTCAACATGTGGAAGAGTTTCATACCATTGGGATGGTGTATCCTAAATTGAATGTTTCCTGAATTACTTGGACATGACAAAAATGCAGGTTTCTGGGTCTCAAACCCACAGAATTAGCATCTCTAGACAGTAACCCAGAAATGCAACATTCCACAGGCATGACAATGTGGCTTGTCCGTGCCACCTGCCGGCCTGTGAATGAGGGGGTCTGTATCTTAGCTTCCTGCAGTAATTCCCATTACTAGATTCCCATTGAGTTTCCATTCAAATGGATAATGTCTTTCAAAAGAGCAAAATGCAGTAAATATGAGTGCAGAATTCTTGTTGAATTTGTGTCTAGGTGTTCAGCTATATGTGAAGTAGAGAGAAACCAAATAACCTGGTAAGCTGAGCACAGATGTAAGACACACAGTTGCAGGGTGTGGGGGGATGAAAACAAGGTATGGAAGGGCACGAGGGACTGTACTGATGGATCACGGGAGCTATGGTGTTGGGAGAACTATGGGGTCTGCACCTGAAGGGAGAAATACAAAATTTTCAATAAATAAATAATGATGTAAGAAAATAAATTAAATATAAAAAAAGAAAAAAAAGAGCATGATATATATCCATTCTGGCATTGGATTTCATTTGTAGTTGACTTTCAATGTATACTTTTGTATAGATCTTCTACATCCTCCTTCCTTTAGAAATGACTAAAATCGACACCTTGAATTCTAAAAATCGAAATACTTTAGAAAAGATTAGGTTACTGGAAAGGGCACCCTGAAGTACTATAAAGAAAATATTTCATTTCCCCCCCCTTCCTCTCCTCTTTAGAAAATCACCAGAATCAATTCAAATTATGTTACATACCTCAAATGGCAATTTGGGTTTGGCAATGCAATTTGTCCATCTCTTAAAAAGGCTGATTATTAGATCTGGCCACAGAGTAATAAGCAGGTAATAGATGGGTTTTTAGATGCAAAATTATTTTTCTTCCTGGCTACAGAGGTTTATTTAATTATATCATTACTTTCTTGCCAGAAAGATTTATGCACTCACAAAAGGTGTTCATTTTGGTTCTTAGTTGCCACTGGGATTCATTCTATATTTGTAAAAGGATGGTGATATTCTCAGTATCTATCCATTCTTCTTTATGGTAGAAGTGATTACAGTCATTGTCTAAATGTTAAATATGCAGCATCATGGAATTGAGTAAATTTAGTGTATTGAAAGCCTGGTTGAAAAGTTTATTCATATTGAGGCACTTCAAAGTGTTGGAGATGCAAGAGGTAGAACCTGCAATTCAGGACTTGTGATCACCCAATACATGAATATTTTAGAGAAAAGAAGAGGTGCTGAAGCTTTTTATTTTAAACTGAATATTATAATATCATCATATATCCTTTTAAGTGGAATAATTAATTTCTGCAATCTAAAAACAAGTTGAGCATTTAAGATTCCTAAAAAATTTTACTATGCTTTTGGAAGACAAGTTTAAATGAGTTTGGACAAAATAAATGATGTAAATACAGATATGACTCAGTTTTAGATATTACCATACCATCTCATTTAATGGATTTTGAGTCTAAATTTTAAAAACAGAAGTGGTATAATGTATTGAAATGGACAGGTATGAAGTAAAACACAGTGTCATATCACATGCCAAATATAAGTGAAAATTATTTTTCATTTGTCTTATGACTTGAATTCTAGAGAGCAGTCTAAATCTTTGTAGAGTCTATATATATAAGTGAATCAAAATATTTGCTTACGCACTGATTTCCCAGCCAGCTCCTCACAAGCAATTTGTTAGGACACGAAGAATGAGGAACTGGAAAGCCTGGGAACTGTTATGAGCTAATCTTCCTCATGCAATTAAGTGCAACCCACATTTTTTGTTCAAATTTTTAATTATTTTCCTCTTTTTATCCTTCTGGGTCTCTGACTTAGACTTCTGTATTTCCACCAGCATCATAGGTTATTTTTTTATTGTGGAGAAGAGGAAGTCAATGCAGAGAATCAGGGAGCTTTTGGTAACTAGAAGGGAAATCTGCAAGGTCAGATTTCATGTGAAACATGAAACCATTTTGTTTTCAACAGTATTTTCCATTTCCATCCTAGTGCCACTAAAAATTAAGTGCATATGAATCTACCTCAACTAGCTTCTATGTGTATCTTTTTGTGGAAAGAAAATTTATATAAAAAAATGGGTGATACATTTTGTTCTGGACATGATAAAAATAGAATCTTACTCTAAAAGCAAGCCTAGGCTGAAGACAGGAAAACAACAGATTTTCATATCTTTGTTTTTCCATCAAATTCTTGAAGTCACAAAATAAACATGGCTTCATTCATGTATTTACTTTTTAAGTAGCACAAGCATAATGAAATTTCTCTAAATTTTCAACAGGACCATCATATACCAAGGAACTTAGAGAAATAGTCTTCAAAATAATAAAACACAAAAACTGAAGTCTTTTTATTCACCTTAATTTTATTATGAGAGGATTCTGACATTTTTTTAATCTAGAGACTTGCATTTGCTGTGATTTTTCTAGTAGTTTAAGTGGTTTATATGGCCTTGATACCATCTCAAAGGTGTTAGTTCTAGAGGAGGAAAAGTCATACTTACTGTACTCTGATCTAAAGTTAATGAATGCATTAGGGCCATTCACTTGTTGTCCAATGGTTCAGAACTAGCAAATAGCATGCATTTTTACTTAGACATTCAAGGACCAGAAAAACTCAACCCAGAACCATTTACTGAAAGACTTATTCTTATTTCTGGCTAAGTTTGCATGCATATTATTCTACATACAGGATTCAAACAATTCATATAAAGTACACAAGAACAAAGACATTTTGGTCAAAAGAATGGTTTCATTATCAATGTACATAATTGCAGTCCAAAATGAAATGTGAATCATATAAAATTATTTTAACTTCTGTAAAAGCAAAAAGATAAACTCCCTATGCTTTCTTAAGACAGGATAAATTTCTTTTTGATTAGACATATTTCTCTTAGTTGACAATGAGCAGCATGAAATGCATCTGAAATCATGTCCGAACTCTCCTCCCTTCATTGATATTCTTTACTATGTCTAGTACACGTGTTACTTAATAGTCCCCTTATTTTGAACATGATGAGTCTTCAACCTTGCATATCTATTACTTTTTCTTGACCCAGTTGAATGCCATTTGTCTGGGTTCAAATGTTGGAAGAAAGAGAATGTCCTCTGACATCTCGTTCTGCACTTGGGCATGTGCCAATAACTTATTTACTTCATCCATCCCTTCTTGCGCAATCTTGACTTCCTTCTGGCCCCTAACTTTAACTAATAGCACAGCTACCGAGCTGATCTCCTAAGCCAGCAATGTGAGAGTCTTTGTCAACATACTCTTCTCTTTTTCTTCCTTTGTCATCACCAACACCTGCCAATTCTACTTCCTTAGTAACTCCCGACTATCACTATGATCATATTAGCATAGGTTTTTAACCCACCTGGATTATTAAGATATATTGTTTCATGGGTTATAGGAACCAGGGGAATTTTGTTCAAAGCATACAAACTTTCTGTTAAAAGATGAGTAAGTTCTGGGGACCTAACGTACAGCACTGGATTATAAGTGATAGAACTACACAGTATCATTAAAAATCACAGAGCAATTAACTCTTAACTGTTTTCACTACACAAACGATGGTGTCACCTACATGTGAACTATAGAGAAAACTGACAAAGGTCAGCAAAGACAAGTACAAAAACTAGCCCTTGAAAGCTGATGTAGAACTGAGACCCTCAGAGGTGGGTGGGAAAGATTGAGGGTGAGCACAGAGTGAGGAAGCACAATGGACGAGGCACAATGAAGAAGGAAGCACAATGGACGATGTTGGTGGACCACGGCTGTTTTGGTGGGGGCACTATGAGAAAATCACCAGGAAGAAGAATCCTACACTTCCAAAATATAAACAATGATACAATGATGTAATCCAATATTAATTTGATAAAATATTTTTAAAAGAGGGCCCCTTTGGAGGTGGTGAAAATGTTTGTGGCATTGATTGTGGGGATGGTTTATGGATGTTGACTTAGCTACCAGATCAAGTTGTAGACATGAAGTAGTACAACTTTCCTCACCTCATCACACCTAAGAAGGTAGTTTGTGTTGTACAAAATGGTTGCTGTGATATAGTACAGGTGTTAGCTAAGCCACAGTTATCATATTGCAATATATGTATATCAAATCAACACACTATAAAACTCCATGCGACACAACACTCTGTCAATATCTTATTTCATTTTCAATAGAAAAACTTTTTAAAAGTATCTGCCCAACTTTTTTTTAGTCTTAACTCCCCTTTCTCAAGCAACCAATATTTTGTTATGTTTTTTAACATGTGAACCTGACCTTGTTTCTCCACTTAAAAGTCATTCTACAGGGGTCCTTGCCAGCCTGGACTGTACAAATCTGACCACAGGTTTGTGTCTGCCTGCCTGGTGGAGAGCTGCTGAAAGTTCAGATATGTGTCACATCCACGAGGTAGCAGAGCTTAGCAGTGACCCATGTTGGTGAATAATAAACCCAGGGTTATCTGTCTTCCAACAGACTAATTTCCTCAGTGCCTACACTTTGCATGTGATTCACAGTAAGAGCAGGAAGGGAAATTTCTATGTAAAGAAGCCAACCTTTCGTAAAAAGGAATTTTGTAAAACTTCACTCATTGAATTAAGTAGCATTTCTACTCTACTCTCTCCATATCTAAGCCTAGAGCTTGTTGAAGCCACAGAACTCATATTTATTGCTAAGTCAATAAATGCATATTTATTGCTAAATATGTAAGCTCATATTTAGGTAATAGGGTATGTGCGAGGAGAAATTGGAGAGCTGACCTTAATGAACTTTATTATTTACTTCAAACTTCAAAACAAACCTAATGTGTGTGTGTGTGTGTGTGTGTGTGTGTGTGTGTATATATATATATATAGATATAATTTTCTGCAGGGTTTAAATCTACACAACTATGACACTAATGATAAGAATGGAAGATGGACATAAAAGGAAACCAAAAATTATTTGTTTTTCAGGACTTTAATATTCCTGGTCTTTTCATCACCACCTCCCTTAATGAAATGCTCGTGGACATACAGCTTACACTGCTCTGTCTGAACTGAGCTGATCTGTGCTTCCAGGTGATCTTCTTCCATAAAAATTACATCTGCACTTCTCAGGGAAGTTTCTCAAGATAAGTGGGGAAAAACAGTATTTCTCCATGGTCAAATACTACTGGGAAATATTTCATGTCATGTCATACTTGCTTCTAAGCAGCTTCAGCGGATATTAACAAATCACAAACCGTGTATATGTGTGTGTGTGGGGGGGATGTGTGTGTGAAGGGAGATAGATAGGTAGACAGACAGACAGACAGATGCTAGGCACCCTGCAGACCTGGATTTCTGTAGAACATTCCATGCCTGCACAATTGGCTTCTACTCTGTTCTAAAACATTTGTTCTACAAGTCTTTAGTGGGCATTCTATGGAAATCTAAGGATTTCCATATTTATTCTGTCTGCTTTGAATCTGCTTTGTATTTTCTATTCAGTCTTGGCTCCTGATTTTGTTATTTTTTTTTTCTGAAGAATTCAATGCTTTTGATTCTGGGATACTTGCTTAAATTCTGAACACCTGCTTACAATCTGAACTTCCTTCTGCCCTGGAAACCTCCAAATATCTGGATGAGGTCAGCAAACAGCCGGGGGTAAGGGGTGGGGTGTATTTGTGTGTGCATGTACACAGAGATCCAGGTAATTGTATCTGAGTCCTTGGCCCCTGCTCCTTGATATCCCAGTGTCTTAGCTGGATTCTCTGTTTTCCCTAGTCTCCTCTTCTTTGAGATGACAACCCAAGCCAAGAGCTCAGTTTTAATTCAAGTTCCAAGGTTCTAGCTTTCGACCATCCTGCTGTGTATATTAAAATCCAAGCTCCATGGCAGAAGTTTTGCCTGGGGTGGTTGCATCCTATTAACAGATCCCTGAAGGTGTACATCCAGCTCGCAGTGGGAGGTAGCAGGAGGGAGTGGGCATGTTTTACTAAGGAAGTATTCAATATTTTTGGTAATGGTTAGACATGTTGATTTTAAGCCACTTGAGGATCAGATAAACACAATGTTCACCAGTTGTTATTTTCCAAGGGATTTCATATTATTGCTCTCCTTATTTTTAGAAACCCAGTATGGAGATGATTAATAATCCAATTTCGAAATGGAGAAACTGAGGCAGAAAGGTTAAATGTCAAAAGGAAGGGCACAGTCCCTTGTGAGCAGTGGAAATCTCATCAAGTCAGGCCAATAAGTTCAGACAGAAAGGTCCTTATAAAGGACCTGAAGCAGTCAAGTGTGTAACAGCGTGGGATGGAGAGTCAGAGAATGCAGGATTTCAGTGCTTATTCTCTAAATGTTAGTAAACTAGTACATCACTCAGAACCTATTTGCAGAGTATACACCAAGGCATGGCACTGATATCACAGATGGCTCAAACATGTATGCATATGTACACCATTGCCAAACCGGGGTCTGATGTCAACCTAAGTGTTTCAGTGGAGGTACAAGAAGCCTGCTATCTGTGTGTGACACAGTCAAGAAAGAGAATGGATAATAGATACAAAGAGAAGGGAGTGAGCATTCATTTTATTGAACTCCCATTAGAACTATACAATCATCTAAGATCTGAAAAAGAAATGAATGCCCATAGCCCTCCACAAGAGGCTGGCGCTGTCAAAGTGCAAGTGCGTGGGAGAGCATTCAAAACCAGCCTTGGGCTGGAAGTATTTAAACTAGATGAGAGCCAGTGCTGCCTAGCAACTGTGGGCATCTGCCCTTACCACCCAGTGGGGAGCCACAGAGCAATTTAGCCTAGAGTGGACAGAAATGGTTGCTTAATGCAGCAGTTGCTGCAAGGGAAACGTGCTTCTACAAAACCCTGCAACTCAATGGAGGCACTCTGGTCCTGGCTTCATGGGGTTTCGGATTTCAGTTACAGTTCTCAAAGTGGGTTCCTCTAACTGTGCAGTCAGAAC
>PVHY01031810.1:0-12340 GCA_004024945.1 Uropsilus gracilis | reverse complement strand
GAGGTTAGGGATCACTTGAGTCCACAGGTTCAGGACTACCCTGGGCAACATAGCAAGATCTAGTCTCTAAAACAAACAAAAAAAAAGAAAGGAAGAAAAAGCTTGGGGGATTTATAAGAGGATTGAGTTCTAGATAGACATATCTGGGAAGGCTTCAAGGAAGAGGTGAAATCCAGGTAAAACCTGGGTGGGGTAGGGGATGAGGGCTGAAAATTTGTATTAGCCTTCCAGATTTTGCTTTAGAACTGCCTTCCAATGATAAAATGCATTTTAATTGAATGTTGAGCATCCTGTCCTTGCCTCAGGCTACCTGGTAACAGCCACTTTTAACAAAACAGAAGCAATGAGCAGGCTCAGTCAGCTTCCCTGGGGTGTCCTCCCCTGTCCCTTTGATGCCCTGGCTATGCTTCAGTCTGGTCTGCCCCAAGCCCAGATCCCCTCTATGAAGCCCCATCCAAGCTTTCTGACTTTTCATTCCTCATGTGAAGAAATCTGAGGACAAAACCTTACTGAAAACTATGAGGTGCCATTGGGACCCTTTGGTTTTAAATTGAGACCTCTACACAGAAAAAGTCCGCAGCCAACGCTGAGGTTTGGCGTCAGAAATTAAGGGCTGTCACTTTAAACTGATTTCCACTTTCTGGGCCTGCTCTTCTGGCCCCAGCCTAAAGCAGAGGAGAAGGGATATTTTAAAGTGACAGGTTTAAACAGCCTCCATGTGTGCAACGCAATCATTTTTCATGCAAAGCCTCCTGGGCTCGTGCTGAGGGGCCCTGCTGGATCCAATCTTCCTCCATAAATTCGTGGGAGCCCCCATGCTGCCTGGCAGTGAGAACCCACGGGAGGGGCTGGCCAATGCATGGTAATGTGGCAGACAGAGGGTTCCAAAAGAGGGAGGCCCAGCAGGGCATCGCACCCCTGGACCACCTTGGGCATCTCCAAGGCATGCTGAGCACAAAGGGATTGCAGGGGCTGGTCCGTTGTCAGTTCATAGGCGCAGCCTGGACTCAGTGAGTGAATATGAGAGTTTTTTCTGAGCTTCTATTTCTTTGTGGGAGAGTGAAAAAAAGAGAACTGGAATTAGAAGCAGAAAACTTGGGATCTAGTCTTTTTAAGTTCTTGTGCTCTGTGACCTTCACAGACTTTAACCTTTCCAAACCTGGGCTCAGATATCCCCCCAGGGAGGGATTTCTGCTTGTAAATGGAGGTGATCACACCTGCTGTGCTCAACCCCAGCTTTCCTGAAGGAACAATTGAACAGTTGATCTGAAAGTGTTTTGTAAAAATGTAGTGCTATACAAATGAATGGCATTTATAGCATCGTTGCTGCTGCAGCAATTGTAGCATTGGAAGATGGTGATTGAAGCAGTATCTACCTAATTTGCTGTTCTCACAGTGAGCAGTGAATGCCAGTCTCTTCTGAACACTCATTAAGAACACTACTATAATTAAAAATGGGGTACCTCCTATCTAAGGGTCACTATCTCCTAGTAAAGGTTGGAGCCTAGGAGGCTAAGCCATTGAATAATTCCTTGGGGCCTGACCTTTGTAGTGGTCTTCCACCTCTGCCCAGGACATGGACACAGAACATGGGTGGTCTCCATGTCAGAGCTAACCCATCTCCCCTTTGCATGTGGTGATACACCCAGTTCCTGCCCTTCAGGAGGTTTTTTATTTATTTATTTATATATATTTCACATCATTTCAGTGTCTGGGGGTCACCCACCACCTCCAGTTTTGATGAGGTTAAGTCCAGCTCATCTTTCCCCAGATCCTGGCAAATCTGTTCCCAGTACTGCTCTTTGTAATGAGAATAAACACAAGTCTGCCAGAGAGAGGTGAGCTCCTGGCTGCTGTCTGACTTGGTGCTGCAGATGCCCTTCAATGCCATTGAACCATGGATTTTCCAGACAAAGCCATAGAGAATGCAGCCTAAGGACTGAGGGCTGGGGGATAGCCTTTATTTCTCCCTTGTTTAGAATTCTGTGATTTTTCCTGAGCCATTCTTAGCTTTTTGGCTGGACTTCCCAGCCATCAATCTATTTAAACTTTCAGTATTAAAGATCTTAGCAGCTCATCCCAGAAGAAAATTATCTTCTCTATCAGTTAAGCCAGGTGTCCTCTTGAGAAGTATGGCCGCTCTCTTTTCATAATGGAGATGGTTGTCTGTAGCTCTATTACTGGGAATAGATGCATTTAGGAATTTCAGCACCCTATTAGTGATGATCTGATAAAATCATGAAAATGGAGGAATTTGGGTGCATAATGAGAGATGACTTAGGTGTTAAGATATCACAGGATGTGGAGTGTGTGCCCAAAAAGCTTTGGGAGAAGGTGCATGGATTAGGGGATTCAGAACTCCCATCAGTATGATAGTGGGATCAGTTCCAGAATTCTTGGGAACCCTAAGTAACAATTCTGTTGAGGCCTGAGACAACATCAAGAGGGGTGCATAGGATAAGTGGGGGCGGGGGTGTGGCTTGTGAGGACAACCTACATTACTCACCCTCCAGTTCCTTGAAACAGGTCTGAGCTGACACAGGCAGATAGGACCAAAGTAAATTTCTTTTCCTCAGCTCTAATAGTCTAACTGGAATTGATCAAACGAAATATATTTTGGAATCACCATCTATCCCAGTGAGATTGGATCATGACAAGAATATATTGAGTTATGAATGTCTAAATGTGGTCACTGAGCATCCTTTTTAATGTGACCATTGTGCCATGGACCTTTCATTGTTAATTGCCTGACAGCTCCTGTGGGCTGCTGAGATTGTTTATCCAACTCCCCCCTCGTTTTTCCCCAGAGAAGCAAGTACTCAGGTCTTTATTGGCTTTTATGCCCTCTCAAGCTCCATCCATAAGAGAAAAATTGAATTGGTCCCATTAGCTTGATTTTAGAAGCAACGGAGAAGGTAATGGATTCGGGGCTCACTAGCCATTTAATTTAGATGTTAAAATATCACATGTGATTGACCCAGATACATCACTGCCATGGCCAGAGAGATTTGGACGTGCACAGGAGGGGTACTGGTGGCTCTTGCAGGTCATTAGGGAGCCCATTTGTGAAACATCTAGTTAATTAAAGAAGATGGCCACAAGTCCAGATGGTTCCCTCAGGGATATAAGAAAGAGGTTGGGAAGAGAATTTGTCTTACCTGGCTTTTTTCGTGTCAACCAGTGTCACCACTGAAGAAATGATCTTTGTCCTACCTACCATGGAACAAATCCTTCTGAGAAACCCATTCACACACAGAGATTGCACCATTTTTGGCCCATAAACGATTGCTCCAGGAGGATGAGAATCATGCCTGCTTGGCCCCTGGGGGCTCTAATCTAGCCTGTGCCTGTAAATAGGTGGGGTAAACTAGGGAGTATAGGGAATGGAGACTTGGGATGTATTCATTAAAGGAACCCTAAGGATGTTAGAAAACTTTGGGGGTAGATCGAGTCTATCTATTTCTCAGCTTGATTATGTCACATAGAGAGGATTCTCAGTACTCCGGAATGTTTCAATTTCTAGCCACTTCGCAGCTTAATTGCTGTTCAGCCTGGTGCAAATAACTGAACTTCTCTGTATAGTTTACATCAGTCTTAATTATAATAAGGCTATTTGTGAATTAAATGAATTATTGCATGAAAAGCTCTTAGAAGACTATCTGGTATCCATTATAACCACTTAAGTGCTAATGGCAGAATATTTCCATTGTGTTTTCATTAATTGGCCCTTATACCAGATTGAATGTGAAACTCCAATTTATTCTATTCCCAGTTTGTTTTGCTAAAACTTTACACTCTCTTTATTACACTGACTTCACGGCAGCAAACAGATTCTTTCCTCCTAAGTCCTTGCCCTTGGTGGGTCTCTGTCCTGTTTCACTTTGCACACACACACATGTGGCACCTGAGCTGCCATCCCTAGTGGCTTCTCAGCACTCTTATAGCAGTGGTGGCCGCAGTGGTAGTGCTTGGGTTTCTCAGACATTTACTGTGTTGCTAAGGCACTGTTTTAGGTGTTTTGCTTGTGTTAATACATTTAATCCACACAATTTTCTCATTGAGGTATGTCCTGATAATATCTTTATCCTAAAGAAGAGACTCGGGCAAGCAGAGGTCAACCTCTCTGGGCCCACAGTTGCCCAAAAGTGTGTGGAAAAACCAGCGTTTGGCTGTAGGACAGAAGCCAGAAGCCTATGGGGAGAATCAGTGCTTCTGTGGTTTTCTGTTCCTATGGTTTTGCAAATTGCAGTAGAATGAATCTAGTCATTAGAACATCTCTACTCTATTGGCTATACCAAGTGACCTGACCTTGGCATCAAATCATATCTTCCATCCATAAATAGCAAAGTACTCAATTGCCAAATAAGGGAGAGAATATTTGCTATTGTGAAAATGCCCCAAACACATTGAGTTATTATTACGGTGTCATGATTATAACAAGAATAATTTGCCTTTATGGAACACTTTATGTCCCCCAAGTACTCCATGGCCATCCTAATTAGGCAGCCTGTTGACAAATTGCAGAGAGATGATTGCAAATGTTTTATTTCAATGCTTCAGTGCCATGAAATTGAGAGGGACCCCTCAGTTTGGTATGGAAAGTCCGAGAAGAGACATAGGAAAACCAACAAGACTGAGCCCAGAATGACTGAGAGAGGAACAGCACCTAATGTGCTAGAGATGTGATGCTTGAACCAATTCCCTTTGGACTGTGTAAATCAGAAGTTAATTACTGGGAGGACCCCATTTGTATTTTTATTGCTCTATTTACAGTTTATGAAAACATCTGGTATCATTAATATGCTCAAATTCAGTTTAGTGTTACTTGTAACTTTACAGCAACAGAAAGACTTTTCTTCAAGTGGGAGAAAGTCTAGGTCTGCAGAGGAAGGTGGCAGCCTGGGTGTGCCTGGGGCTGGAATAATACCACTTGATCAGTTCTTTGGATTTGGGCAGGGGTCCTGCAGCCTTTTGGCACGCTTGGTCACTTGGAGGGCGGTTCGGTGCTTAGCACTGAGGGATAATCTACATCTCTGGGATGTGGATAACTCGCTGAGGATTGTGCAGTGACAGGGTGAAGACCAGCAGAACAAGCCCACCAGCTGCCCTCTCTGGGCACTGAATTGTAGTGAGCTGTCCAAGGTAGCATTGTCTCCAGCCAGCCCCATCCACAGGACCTCCCAGGGGCCACACACAGGGATGGAACCTACACGCCATCTTGTTCTTTTTCTCTTGTTCCCGTTCCCTCGAACATGGCTGAATGGTCCCCTCAGAGGTGGCTTAGAGAGTTGAGAAACCACCTCGGCGATTCTTGGCTCAGACACTGATGGCAAAATGTTGCTTCCCCATCTCGACCCAAAGTGAGCACCTGCTGGAGGATTACAGAGCTTTGGACCTTCTCGTTTTCATTTTAAATGTTATCTCAGCTGGGCAGTTCTTGCAAATGAGCTCTTCACCCTCCCTTCTCCTCCAGTGCCTCCCCCCTCCACACACAAATATACTCTACCCAGATATTCTGGGGCCAGAACCAGGACCTACAAGTGGTGCACATGAAGTAAATTGCAGCTTACTGGATTCATTGGTAGTGTTCCCAGATTGAGTTTTTCTGGCTTAACACTTGGATGCTAATGACAGGAGCTGGTGGGTCAGATGTGGCATAGGGACAGCCTTCAAAATCAAAATGGCATGAGCTAGCATCACAGAGCTTCAGTTGAGACTCTTTCCTGGATCCATACATAAGCTACTGTGGGGAGGTTTCTTTTTTTTTAAGCAATGAAAACATCTTTCTTTTTGCTACGGAAAAACGTATACTTCATAACTGTCTCCAGTTGTACCCTGCAGGTTTCAGAAACACAAAACAAAACCTTTTATTGATTCTGCCGAAAAATAACCATTGTTTCTTTCACTAAGTGCTCCCTGGATACAGTTTCTTCCCTATGACCCTCTCTCTGTAGTTTTCCTGGCTTTGCATCCTCCTCCCACCCAGTATTTTCTCTGTTACAAGATAAGAATAAGTTGGGGAAACTACCAGGGACTTTGATCAGAAAAAAAAAAACAGAAAAATAGAGGGCATGATGTAGCCACATCCTCTGAAGACATGGGACCCTCTGCTTCCGAACCAAAGTGCCATGTTGGTTTCATTTCTCCCCAAGGCTGGAACTGGTATGGACCCAGTGCATGTTTCCTTCTTTCCTACCATAGCTCCTTCTGCTCTGTGCCCGCAATGAGTTATAAACACCTCCTGCACAAAGCGTGTTTGACTGGAAGCGATTCCCACTCCAGAAACCATCGGACCACATCTGAGCAAGCACTGTAGTTGAGTCACTGGTCGCTGAATAGACAGGCCCTAGAGCATTGAAGAGTGTGGGCTTTAGAGCCATAGGTTGGGCCTGTTCCATATAAGGATCAAGACTCTGGTGCTTTCTTTCCACCCTGTGAGGTACCCTCTCTCCTTGCGGAGATTGGTTGGGGTAGACTACCTACCTTTTGGCAGGATGCTGCCCTTTGCTCTAGTACTTGTAGCTTCCAGGGAGGTGGGAGATTTGGCATTCCCCAAGAGAAATCCAAATGCCCAAAGTACATGAGGCTGGGACCTGGGATTGCTAATCAGGTGCTTATATTATTCCTAGTGCTTTCTAACCTGCCCTTTTGTCTCCTCCTGTCACCACACAGCCCGCATTTGATTAATGATGGGGCACTCCGTTCCTGATGCATCGCTCCCTCTCTCACCCCCCACACTTCCACGCATGTCCATTTTCATTCTCTCCTCCTTCTTTTGGCATCTGGTTTATTTTGTATATAAACTGCTGATGCAAATGTCCAAAATAAATTATGCTGAATAATAGATGAAGACAGCTACATAATTTATAATGCTAGAGGCCAGACAGAACTCATGGGCTGTGTTCAAACCCACCACCCCTCCTCAGCTGCTTACCACCGTCTGCCCGTGTTTACAGCCTTCATGCTAGAAACTAATACAGCCGAGGTCTGGCTCAATTGGTCTCTCTTGAGGTGTAGATCTCTCCCTAGAGTGGACCCAGACTCTCCAGCCTAAGTGGCAGCTCAGTAGTGACAGGGAGTCACAGATATCGCATGTTTCCAGAGGCTGACTCTTCCAGCCTCTTTTCTTCCACCTGGAAAACTGGTACTCTAGCTCCACCTGAACTCTGGAGTTTCCTTCCTTGATTTCTCTGTTACAACTTCTCTCTGTGCTACCTCTGCTTTTTGCCGCTCACTTTTCTGTGAAAATGTGGTTGTTACTGGTCTCAGAAATTTCATCCTCTTTACTGTCTGACCATGTCAGCTCTGCCCATCTGCCACCTGGAAGTCACCTGAGGTTTCTGGTCCTGTTGTGGCAGGGCTGCTGGAAGGTGGCAGTCACGTAATTGGGGATTCAACCTTGCCTATGTGATCCTGACCTTAGGGAGTTGTAGGTTGGGAGGAGGTAAGTAGAACCCCCTTCAGCGTTGCAGCCCTTTCGTGAAGGAGTGCTGCTCATGGAAGACATGTTTGGAAGAGCGGGACACTCGTTATTTTCCCAGTCCTTGGTGTCTGCTCTGATATTGGCAATTGTGAAATGGCTTGAGATACTGTGTCAGTCTGATTGGCTGAGTTGTGTAATTATGAGACCAAATTCACACGGGTCAAAACTCATTAGCCAAAGTGTAAAAACAGCATTCTGTAATAATACAGCACTCTCTGAGTAGTCATGCACGCTCACTTTAATTCCTTTCATTCTTCAGAACAATCCAAGGCAGACCTGGCCCTCATCAGTGTGTGATCCTCACTCCCACTGGGCAGGACACTGCCCTGCATCTGGGTTCTGGGTAGGGGTTTGGTCTGGCAGACAGGATCAGGGCTGTGAGTGTGGGGTTTCCTGAGTTCACATTGTGGACAAAGGACTGCCCTAGTGAGGGACATGGGATGATTTCATTCACGCCTTTGGCAACTCAGGGAGATGGTGTGAACTCATGTTCAGAGAAGAAAACCCAGTTCAGACCAAGCAACGTGGCTCAGATCACATAGCTGACATGTGAATGAGAGTGGGGTTTAGGGTGCAGAGGTAGTGGTTAGCGAGAGTGATCCTGAGATGTGTTTGGGGCCCAGCTTTTCCTGACAGGTGGCAGCCTGCTCAGCGAATAGGAATTCACATCCTTACAAGATTGCACCAACCCTGGCCAACAAATCTGTGATCTTTTCCATCCTGAGCTGGGTGGGGGGGCAGTGGACAAAGATTTAGCAATCCTAGGTTTCAGAGCCTCTCTGTGGCAGTGATGGAAAACTTTGACTCTGAGAATAGTCTTCTGAGCATTATGGAATAGTTTAGGCTTTAAAAAGGAAAGCAGGTTTAGACCATAATGATTTCATATTGTTATTGCCTGAAAAAAAAAAAAAAAAAAAAGAAGAGAGAGGGAGGGAAGGAGGGAGGGAGTAGGGAAGGAGAGATGGCAGTTAACTGTGAGATTAGTTCCATCCACTTGCACGTGTGTGACTCACCAGCCAGGCCTGGGGGATCTCAGGCTGCTGAGCAGAGAAACCATAAGCCATAAACATTCTGTGAGTCGACCCCCGCAGGAGCAGGGTCCTTTTATACATTTCAAAGTTCCTGTAGCTCCCTTGGTGTTGGGGCTCAAAAATGGAAAAGGAGATATGTGAGTGGGACTTGACTGTGCGAGACTTCAGGGAGAGAATTTAGTGGTGGTGGAGGTGGAATATCTGAGTTATTTTAAGACCTGAAATAAGAACAGCCTCAGGCAGGCAGAAAGCATCTAGCTTCACTGCCCTGAAGGAGGCCCAGAGTAACTTGTTCCTAATGCTTCCTTTGTGTCTGCAAGGAACAGGGTCCTTAAAGAGTAGCATCATCTGTTCTGACCTCCCATTCCTTGGGACTCCAGGTGCCTCTACCTTAGCCATCTCTTCAGGAAGTTCTAGTTTGATACCTTGGGAACCCTAGGAAGCAAGGACAACTGTGTCTCAACCAGGCTAGACTGCAGAAATTTTTCTGCAGAAAATTAAGCAGGGACCCAGGAACTTCTTTGTCTATCCTTTATTTTATTCCCTTCCTCTATCTTCTCAGGTTTATGCCTCCAGTGCAACTCCTGATGGCCAATTATGATGTGACTCACAGGGAAGAATAACACACCCATTGTCCTGCTTTTCTCAGAGACTAGATAAAGGAGTCTCTCCTCTTGTCTGGAAGATTTTCAGCTGTTTATCAAGGGCGCCTGCTATAGAAATTAGGGGAAAAGCTCACATACCAAACTCTAGCCTTCAGCTTCTCCATGGGGGTCATTCTCAGTGTTCGAGAAATGGATGGGTATTATAATATTTGGTGAAGAAATATGACATATCCCCTCAAGAATGCAGGCTAACACCAAGTAGAAACGGTACTACTGCAGCCACCTCTGCAGCCAGCATGTGATTGGCACAAGCAGCTGACAAAGTTTCTCAATGCTGGCACTATGGCCACTTGGAGCTGTGTCCCTTGTTGTTGTGGGAGGTTGTCTGATGCATAGGGTACTTAGTAGCATCCTCAGTCTGTACCCAGCAGATGCCAGTAGCACTGCTTGCCTCCACTGTAATTACAGACAAGTGTCTTTAAGGAAAAAAAGTCATCCCTTGCTGATAATCCAGGAGTTTAGTGACCTGTGTCAGGATCACTCAAAGTACGACCCATGGACAAGCAGCAACTTGTCATCTGGGGGCTTGTCAGAAATACAAATTCAAAAACCAAACTGATAAACTCAGAATTTCTGTCTGTGGAACCCAAGATTGTATGTTTTTAAAAAGTCCTGATGATGATTCTTATCTAGGCTAACATTTGAGAAACACTGCCATGCAGTAGCCACTTGCCACAAGTGACCGTTTAATACGTCATTTTAATGATCCAGGCCAGCTGAAACTAAATATTCAGTTTCTCAGTTGCTTTGGTCACATTTCTAGTGCTCAAAGGCCACATTAGTGAGTATTAATACTGGATAGGACACATAAAGAACGTTTCATCTCTGTAGAAATTTCTATTAGACAGGGCTGCTTTCTACCATAATGAAGTTGCTGCCAGAATGGGGAGGCCTCCAAAAACCATGAGACTGTCACTTTTGCTATCAGCCAAGTCTTATGCAATATGCACTAGCTACCTTATGGTATTATGTAGCCAAATATAGAAGCAAATTGGGAGAAGCCACACATTTCCTCCCTTATGCTTGCATATAAGATAGACATAACAGCACTTACCTCCCCAGAGCCTAACTCTGGTAGTAGTCAAGGAAACTGAACTGAAAAACAAAGTTTGGGGCAAAATGCATAATAAAAAGCAGCCTAAATATTACTTCAGGCAATACTTTAAGCTTAAATATTACTTCAGGCAATACCTTAGGGCAGAGAAATAAAAATTGCCACAAATTTAACTATTATTGCATGAATAACAAAGGATATGAGAATATTGTCTGAGATACTTTGCTGTAACACCAGGCTTTATGCTAAGCTGTTGGGGTCTAGCTCATTCTAGCACCTCTACTTAATGGCCTGTGTACAAATGAGCATCAATCCTAATATCCTCTGAAACCTCTTTGCAGAATTCTTACCCACTCAAACCCACAGCCAGAATTAAGCAACTCCACAGTAAAACACAGAGATACTGATTGCTCCAAACCTCCAGACAATGCCTGTAGTTTGGTCCGGTAAGTGTTCACACAAGTATTGTCACTTCTCCATGCCATGCCAGTTGCAGAAATTACTACCAAATTGTTCCAGTCTTTCCCTTGGATCTGGATGCAGCTACACTAAATGCACCAGAGGATTCTAATTCACTGTCCCACTTTCCTGTCTTTGTCTTTTTTTTTTTTTTTTTTTTTTTTTTTTTTTTTTTTTTTTTTTTTTTTTTTGAGATTAGGTATCACTATATTGCCTGGGGTAGTCCTGATCCCATGGACTTAAGCAATCCCCAGCCTCAGCTTCACAGGTAGCTGGGATTACAGATACCCACCACCCTTCCTGGCTGCTTTTTCAAGACCAGGTCTCACTATGTTGCCCGGGGTAGTCTCGAACTCATGAACTCAAGCGGTTCCTGGTATCTTTGTCTCCCAGAGCTTGGATTACAGACCCAGGCCACCAAGTCCAGACTTCCACTGAATGGGTCTTTGTCTTTTTTTTTTTCTTTTTCTTTTTTTTTTTTTTTTTTTGAGACTAGGTCTCGCTATTTTTGCCTGTGGAACTTCAGGCTCACGTTGCCCAGGGTACCACAGGCTCAAGAAATTCCCAACCTCAGCTTCTCGGGTAGCTGGGATTACAGGCATGTCCCACCACACCCAGCTATTTTTTGGGGACTAGGTCTCTCTACATGCCCCTGGCGGGACTAGAACCGTGATCCCGGCCCTGGCCGTGGCTTCCTAGGCTGCTGTTTACAGGCATGCACCACCATGCTATTTACAGGCATGTGCCACCATGTCTTTTAACTCAGATTCTCTTACCTGCCCCAGATCTTTGTTTTTGTTTTGAAAACCCAAATACGGCTTTTCTGTGGCACAGGATGCTATATAGCACTTCTCCTTTGGTGAACTAAAAATACTGTTTTTTTTTTTTTTTTTTGACTTCCGAAAGGTGATCACTTAATGTTTACTTGTCCTCATTTCTTCTCCATGGACGAACCGTATTTTGACATAAGCTGTGATTTGCCTTCCCACACTACGTTATCAGGTGTCAGGGGCTGCACAGATACAAGTCAACATCATGACTTGGTTTTATCTGCTGCTTCTTAACTTGATTCCAATTTGGATTATACCAAGCCTGGAATTTTCTGTGATTTATTCTCCACCAAAAATAAAATAAAAATAAAACTCATCTTAAAAATACACATGCTATTCTCACCTCAGACTGCAGTCATTTCAGTAAGACCTCCTCGGCAGGAACCCAGTCTTGGGTGAAATCTGTCCAATGAAGAAAAGCTCTTAAACCTCTGCCAGAAAGCCTAGCAGGTTCAGTGTGATTTGTCCTGACCTCGTTCATCTCCCCTGAGATAGGCTGGGAAGGCTTCACTGAACAAGAAAATGTAAAAGGCACTGGCCTCTCGGTTGGCCTAAGCACAGTTGCCAGCTGGCCGGAGCACTCACCACCCTGGCTAAAGGCTCCTCCTACAGTTGGGGCACTCAGGCAGGGCTGGGGAGGGAACCTCAGTCAACGCTTGCCTCTGGTCACCTTCTTGGGTGTCACAGTCTGTGAAAAGTGTAAGAAGTATCCTTTCCTTGACCTCCCTTGGGTATACTCTCCTGCCCCTCCCCCCACTCTCCAAGCTTAAATTAAAAGAATTTTTTTCTTTATTTTCTTTTAATTTTTTTTTTTTTTT
>PVHY01031809.1:0-12347 GCA_004024945.1 Uropsilus gracilis | reverse complement strand
TGTTAGCTGGACTCACGTGCATGAGATCGCGTCACGAGCCCGAAGTAACTGAAGAAGCGCGTGTTCTCTTTTAACGCGGACTCTCGCATCGAAGGGGACGCGCAGGACTCGAGGACCTGCTTCGAAGGAAGCATCGGAAACGGGTCCGCTGAGCAGACGTGACTCCGAGCAGGCCCAGAGGAACCCAGTGAAGCTGCCTGGAGCAGCAGGTGCGTCTGGACAGCGCTCCAGACAGAAACTGGGTAAGAGAATAATCGGGGGTTTTGTTCTAAGTTCAGCATGACCAGGTGTGCGGGATGGGCGGCGGATGTGTCTGGGTTGAAGCTGGCTGAGCGGCGAAACTAATGGGATTTGGGGGCCCAGGCAGTCCTTGTAAAGCCCAGAGCTCCTCTGGTGTCTGAGGCACGAAATTAGACATAACAGAATCAACGCATGCAAGGCGTTGACTAGATCCACACCGGGGACAGGGCCAGACTTCTAGGTACGCCCAGGCCTGCCCCAGTGCCCAGCACGTCCATGCCCACCACGGGTATTTTCTCAGTGAGCAGATATGAGCGAGATGGGAAGTTCAGCCTGATGATGGGGAGAGTCAGGAAGGAAAACTGAATCAAGCACCTGTGGGCGGTGTGGGGTGTTGGTTCCTTTAAAGTATAAGTTAAGGGGGCGGGAGGAGCAGAGTGGACAGACAGACAAAAGATGTCCATGTCCTGACAACAGAGACACTCCAGGTCTCGCCACCATCACTTACTCCTCTCCTACTCAGGAACGGGGAGGAAGAAGCCTGAAGTGAGGATGTATGCACTGCCGGAGAGAAAGGACCGAGAGGTCAGCAAGCCCCAGGACAACGACTACCTCTGTAAGTGACCCCTTGGCCCATGCGCTGAGAAGGCCGCCGTGGCTAGTACCAGTCCCACATCTCGCCCTGGCCTCCAAGTCCTACCCTTTCTGTGAGATGTGGGGGCTGGAGGGAGCCCCAGCAAGGGTGCCGGGCTCACCCAGAATTGCCCACCACAGCCCTGCTTCCTTGCCTCCAGATTGTGAGAGCTGCCAGGACTTCTTCCTGGACGGCTGCACCACCCATGGGCCTCCAGCGCTTGTTAGAGACAGAGAGGTGGACAAGGGGCATCATCCCAACCGCCCCGTCCTCACCCTGCCCCCCGGGCTGAGAATCGGCCCATCGAGCATCCCCGGGGCTGGGCTTGGCGTCTGGAACGAGGCCTCCGACCTGCCGCTGGGCCTGCAGTTCGGCCCCTACGAGGGCTGCGTCACAGAGGATGAAGATGCGACCAAACCTGGAGACTCTTGGCTGGTGAGCGCCAGCCTCCCCCTCCTCCAGCTCCCCTCTCCAGGCTGGGCGGGTGGACAGGCCAGCAGGGCCTGCTCTGACCACCACTCACTGGACGTGCATGCTTGCGAAGTCCAAGGGTGGTGGGAGCACCCCGGGCACCAGGGTGTGCGCGGCCTTCAGCACTGCTGCTCTGAGTGGACAGAGCTGAGAGCCGTGTGGAGGAGGGAGGCGCCGTGTGCTCACAGCTGGAAACCGTCCAGGCAGGCGGACGAGCACAGAAGACAGAGGAAACCGTTCTGGGTCTAAACGCTCTAACTTCTTTTTCTGAAACTCAGATCAGCCAAGGGAGGAGCTGCCCCACGGATGTGGACAGAGGGGATGAGTCGGGGGCCAGCTGGATGAGGTGAGCCGCCGGCCCTGGTCCCGGGAGGGTCGTCACAGGCTTCCTCCCAGGCGGGCCCAGCGGCCTCCTCCGAGCCTCCCCTCTTTCCCCACGTGAGGTTCTTACAGCTCAGGAGACGTGGGTGGAGCAGGGGAGTCAACACCATGACGTGTCCTCAAGGCACTCATCTCTGCTAGACTAAATGGGGCGCTTGAAAGTAGAGCCCAAAGCGCTTAGCTTGATCAGAGACCCTCGACCCACACCCACCAGCGAGCCTGCGCGCTTCCCGCTCCCTGGCCCACGGGTGGTTCCGCAGCCTACACTCCCCGCCCGGGGGCTCATCGTGGCAGACATGGTGCAGTTTAGGGGTACCAGGGCGGGCTCCCAGGCCTGGGCGGGCCGCAGCCTGGCCACGGCCTCTGCACCCTGAGGCTCGGCCCCTCCACTGGGCTCCCCTCTCATCAGGGGGCAGAAGGGGAATAAACTGGGTTGTCCAGCTGATACCACGAGGCCCCTAGGTGTGGAGGAGCCTGGGGTGGAGGGGCCCGGATAGAGCGTGGGGAGAAGGCAGAAGGGTTCTAGAGGATCTCAGTGGCTGAGGCTGCGGGGGCCGCTGACCCAGGTGCCCACCCCCAGCACCATGTCTGCGCCTCAGACGGGGGTGGGGTCAGCGGGCTACTCAGCCCACCAAGGAGGTCAGGCTGGAGGGGGCTTAGGGCGGTCACCCAGGCGAAGGGCCTCGTCAGCCACATGGGCCAGTGAGTAGGACTGCAGGGGCGTGCGCGCCCTAGAGAGAGAGAGGAGGTGGGGGGGGGGCAGGCTCCTATGGGCTCCTCCAGGGCAGGGCTTCGGTGACCATGACAGGGCGGGGCGGATGTGGGGCAGTGCCCAGGAACCCACCACTCTGGCCTTGTGCCCCCCTCTCTCCCTACCAGGTACGTGAACTGCGCCAGGGACGCTGAGGAGCAGAACCTGGTGGCCGTCCAGTCCGGCGGGCAGATCTTTTACCGAACCTGCCAGGTGGTCCGGCCGGGCTGCGAGCTGCTGGTCCGGGATGGGGATGAGGACAGCCGGGAGCTGGACAGCACGCGGGGCCGCCAGTGGAAGAGGGCGCCGCGCACAGCCAAGACAGGTGGGTGTCGCGGGGTCTCCCGGGCCGACGCCCGCGTAACATCAGGCTCCAGTCAGTGTCGTCCCAAATCAGATGCTGCAGAAACTCGGAATCCGGTTCAGGGCCTTCGGCTCCTGGGCGTGAGGTCACGTTTGTGCTGCTTGTTCCGAGTCTCGCTGCGCCGTGCGCAAAGCGGACAGCAGCGCTGAGGACTGAGGGCATCTCGCCAGGGGCCTGGCCCAGGTGGCACCTTAGCTCACCCGCGTCTCCACCTCGCCTGCCCTGGGCACGCTCTTTCCGTGGTTCAGTCAGTGTCAGCAGCGTGCGAACCTCACCGCCTGCCAGACGGGGTGACGGATGGAACAGACAGTCGAGCTGGCAGTGACAACCATGGGCGCAGGATCAGGCAGCAGCTTGTGCTGTGCGGACAGTAGTCCAGGCTGTGGCCTTGGGGAGGCTCTCGGGAGGTGGCATCCTCAGGGCTCGGAGCAGCGTCCCGTGAGGGAGGTACTGCTGGACAGGGCGGCTGGGGCTGCCCAGTGACCCTTCCGGAGCTGCAGGCTCAGCACCTCCTCTCCGGGCTGGACATGGGGGTCCCCAGCTGGACGGGGGGGCCGTCTGGTTGGGCTGACTGAGGCGTGTTGTGTTCCAAGGGGACGTCCTGTTGGTTTTTGGAGGCTCTGGCTGGGCACTGCCCACGCAGCCTCATCGCCCAGTGAGTGGGCCATGGCCGGCTGTGGCTGTGCGTAGACTGTGCGGCGGGATTCCTGATTCTGACCTAGACTGGGAGCGCACGAGCTGAACCAGATCGAGCCTGAGTCTGGGTGAGGCTGGGGACGGGGCTGCGTTCACTCGCCGGCTGTGGGGACACTGGGGCGGCAGGACTGAGTCCCGAGTCCGCGGAGCCCCACGTCCTGGCGGAGACTCAGCCCAGAGGGGCCTCGACCCAGGATGCCTTTCCTAGAGCCCTGCCCTGTCCCTTCAGCCGCGACGCGCTCCCACGCCCGCCCCACCCTGCAGACCCCAAGCAGTGCCCAGAGCAGAGGGCTCCCCCTCGTGAGCCGTCACCAGGGGCGGACTCAGGGCCCGAGCGTGCTGTCTCTTCCCCGGGACACAACGCTGCTGCCAGGGGGTCCTGCAGCCCCTGTGCGTGAGAGCAGAGCTGCCCGGTCCACCTGCAGGGCCCGAGTCTGCGAGATAAGTGGGCGTCTCTCTGGATTATGGAAGCCTCCGTGAGTAACGGGGGATGGAAAAACAGCCCGTGAAGGACGCACGGTAGCACTCAGAGCTCCCACTGTCCGCAGAGAGGAATGATCGGGGTGGGGCTGGGGAGACCACCTGCCTGGGCCTGGGCCTGGGCCACCTGGTCAGTGTGCAGCCTCAGCTGACACTCCCTCTTTCCGCAGAAGCAGAGCCAGCGACACACCCGTGCCCCGCCTGCTCTCTGGTCTTCTCCACGGAGAAATCCCTCAGCCAGCACATGCAGCGCCATCATCCCTCCCGGAGCTTCCCAGAGACACCTGTGAGCCAACCCCTCCCAGCAGAGGTTGCCTGCTCAGGTCACCAGGACCAGCAGCAGCTGCATTCTGACCCCCAGAGCTGCAAGGATGGACCTGAAAGTCAAGAGGTCAAAGAGAGGCCCAGGCCTTTGCTTGAAAGGATGAGGCAGAAGGTTCCAAAGGCCTCTTCCAGCCTGCCCAGTGGGCCAGAGGGGAGCCCTAGGGAGCATGATGGAGTGGTGGGGGCAGAGTCATGCACAGGCCAGAAAGAGAATCCAGAGGAGCTGGGCAGCTCATCCATTGGGGTAGAGCTGTCAGCAACTGTGAGAGATAAGGATGAAGGGGGTGGACAAGGGGTTGATCAGTCACAGCTCATCACACACCAGATGACACACACAGGGGATAGACCCCACGTCTGCATGGAGTGTGGACGAGGCTTCAGTGATAAGTCACATCTCACCAGACACCAGAGGACACACACAGGGGAGAGACCACATGTCTGCAGTGAGTGTGGACGAGGCTTCAGTCAGAAGTCACTACTCATCACTCACCAGAGGACACACACAGGGGAGTGGCCTTATATCTGCAGGGAGTGTGGGCAAGGCTTCAGTCGTAAGTCACATCTTGTCACACACCAGAGGACACACACAGGGGAGAGGCCCCATGTCTGCATGGAGTGTGGGCAAGGTTTCAGTCAGAAGTCACATCTCACCAGACACCAGAGGGGACACACAGGGGAGAGGCCCCATGTCTGCAGTGAGTGTGGGCGAGGCTTCAGTCAGAAGTCATTACTTATAACACACCAGATGACACACACAGGGGAGTGGCCTCACATCTGCAGGGAGTGTGGGCGAGGCTTCAGTCTTAAGTCACATCTCGTCACACACCAGAGAACACACACGGGGGAGAGGCCCCACATCTGCAGCGAGTGTGGACGAGGCTTCTTTCAAAAGTCACATCTTATCACACATCAGAGGACGCACACAGGGGAGAGGCCCCATGTGTGCAGCGAGTGTGGGCGAGGCTTCAGTGATAAGTCTACCCTCATTACACACCAGAGGACACACACAGGGGAGAGGCCCCACGTCTGCAGGGAGTGTGGACGAGGCTTCAGTCTTAAGTCTACTCTCATCACACACCAGAGGACACACACAGGGGAGAGGCCCCACGTCTGCATGGAGTGTGGGCAAGGCTTTAGTCGTAAGACAAATCTCATTGCACACCAGAGGACACACACAGGGGAGAAACCCCATGTCTGCAGGGAGTGTGGGCGAGGCTTCAGTCATAAGTCTACCCTCATCACACACCAGAGGACGCACACAGGGGAGAGGCCCCACGTCTGCAGTGAGTGTGGGCGAGGCTTCAGTGATAAGTCACATCTCATCCGACACCAGAGGACACACACAGGGGAGCGGCCCTACATCTGCATGGAATGTGGGCGAGGCTTTGGTGATAAGTCTTCCCTCAACGCACACTGGAAGACACACAACAAAGCCCTAAATCTGTTGTGAGCTCAGCAGCAGCAGAAAATCCCATCTCTACATCCAGAGGGCAAAAGCAGCTACCACATATCCCAAACTCCAGCTAGGGTGGGGGCTTCAGGGAAGGCTGGATGTCCACTACACTCCCCCAGAGACTGGAGAGCGCAGAAGCTGCCTAGACAGGCCCTCCTCCCTTCCTAATGAGGTGAGGTAGACGAATAGGTGATGCCCTGACCAATACCCAGCACCTTGTTCTAGCCTAATAAATTCTGTCTCCACACAGATCTGATCTAGTGGCTCACAGCATCCCTCCTTAGGAGGGGGGGGGTTGTGCAGGAGTTCGCCCTCACCTGGGTCTCCATGCCCGCAAGGTCTGCATCTGGAGTCTGACTACACAGGCTCCGGAACCTGGCACCAGGGAGAGAAAGCCTGGATTTGAGGCTCCCTGGTGGAGGGCACTTCCTGTCGGGCAGGTGCAGCCTTTTCTCTTACTCGAGCTGACACTGCTGGCTCCTCGCCGGGCACCACTGGGTGCTCCTGCGGGTCCTCCGCAGCCTGGGGACTGACTCCTTAGGTGTGTGCTCTGTCCCCCAGCTGCCTCCTGCCCCTCGGAACCACATCCTGTGCCCACATCGCGCTGCGAACCCAAGGCCTCTGATGCGCAGCCCTGCCTCCCGTGGCAAGATACCCAAACTGTCTCAGCCTTTAGGGCAACGGGAGGGTTGGTGTCGCGGAGCGTTAGGGGCTGGGCGCCCACCCCCGTACCTTGGAGTTCTCCCTGCAGCGTTCTCAGTGCCCACTTCCTGCGGCCTTGGTGAGGACCTGCGGCCCTGGGGCTGCACCCTGCCCTTGTGGCCAGGAGGGCCCACCCTGGGCGCCCGGCCCTGCCCTCACCTTCCGTGCTGGCCAGGAGGGCACTCAGCACTATTCCCCCAGGAGCCAGGGCGGTGACCCCAGGGCGAGCAGGGGAGGGGTAACTGGCCCTGGGATCCTCAGATCCTCAGAGTGAGCGGGGGGGCTCCAGTGTGGCGGGGGTGTGGGTGGGGCAAAGGGGTGGAGACCGAGCGGCCCCAGGGACAGCCCACCTCCCTCTCCCACCGGTATTGATCCAAGACCCAAAGGCTGGGCAATCCCGGGGAGGCCGCACCCCCCACGGAGGACCCCAGAGTGTTGCGGCGCTGGGCGGCAGCCTCACACCCTCGTACGGGAGCCGGTGTCCCCGCCCGCCCAGCGGTCAGGAGCCTGGAGGTGACCGTCCAGCCTGGTCTGAGGCACCGGCCCTGCAGCCGACCCCAGGCAGGTCCCTGTGGACAAAGCGACCGACCTGGTGCGGGTCTCTGTGGACAAAGCGCCAGCTCCTCCCTCATCTGCAGGGCGCTTGCCCTGCGTCCCAAGGAGCTGTGCTGCCTGGGCAGCTGCCTGCAGGCCGCCCGCCTCCCTGGGGACTGGTTGGAGCCGGGACACACCCCTCTGGTCCATCTCCCCGTTGGCTGTTCTCGGCGTTGTTTCTGTTTGCTCCCTTTTAGTCATTCACTCTGAATGGCGTTTCTGGCTCTAGCAGGTGCTCAGAGAAAAATGCAGACAGGCTGTTTGGCTGAATGCTGCCTTCACCCCAGCCGGCGAGCAACTGCTAGGCGAGCAACTGCTAGGCTTGTTCCGTGTTCCAGCTCCGCAGCTCGCTCCCCCTTCCCCCGCCTTAGTGACTCCGGGAACCCTTCCCACCCCGGGATGGCTCAGCCTCGGCGGAATTGGCGTCAGACCTCCTCCAGGCGCCTCCTGGCCTCGAAGCTGACTTGGAGCAAACGCTCCTCAGGAGAATTGAAATCAGATCAAAAATGGGCAAAAGCTGCAAACAGCAAACGATAGGGGAAAAACGGCATTTTTAAAATGCGGATTCTGCTGCCCAGCTTTCTTACCATAACCATCTCACCGCGCTCAGCAGTTGCCATTAAGATGCAGTTTAAACAACTTGATTTATTAACAAGGGAAATTAACCAGGAAAGCGAAAAGTTCTTAATGCAACAAGTGTCCAGTTAACTCACCCCAAGTACCGTTTAGTCCAAAAGTCCCAAACACATGTCCAAGATGGTGCCCTTTGCCCCTCCAAACCTGAGGCAGGCACTGCAAAGTCCAGTCTTCCTCTGGTGTCTTCTCTTCGCTTCTTTTCCAGTGTTTCACGCTGCTCCGCTTCTCCGAGGCTCTTGAATTTCTTCCACAATGGCTGATGCACAAATCAGCTTTCCAAATCTGCCGCCTTGCTACGACTCCACACCCTTCCTCTACCAGACCTACCTTTGGTGGCATCTGGCCACATTCACCAGGCCTGCCCTCAGCAGCCCCCGGTCACCCCTGGCCTGCCTTTCTGGCATCCAACTCCACACCAGCTACTTCTCTAGAGCTGGCCACTCTCCCACCACAGCTCCTGGCCACCACCAGCTCACTCTTCAGGGGGCTTCCCCTGGCAGGTCACATGGGCCTGTTCTATCAGTTTGCCATTCTCATCTCCTTTTCCCTCCTCTCTCTTCGCTCCTCCCTTTTAATATGCCGTCTCTTCCTGCTTCCCATTTTCTTTCTCGGGTCCTTTAGACTCCACCCGCTAGGCCATTTTGGTGCCCACACAATTTTTAACTGTGTCACAACCGTGTATCAAAGAGGGCGCATGTGTGCGTATGTGTGTGTGTACATGTTCCTCACACTTCCAGGTCGTGTCTCCTCAATCAGACATGCAGCTGAATCACGTGTGCTGTCTGTCTCCTCACTGTGGATCCATCTTTTCTAATGGCCTTTGGTGGATCGATGTCAAAAAGTGATGTCCTTCATGTGATTCCTGTTGCAGTCAGTTTCTCCTTCAAACACACACACACACACACACACATACACACGACCCAGTGTGCGCGTCCTCATCTGCGAGTGGGCACCAGCAGTGACCTCACGCCTCACTAGTGACAGTACACGCATCTCCTCATCTCCCATCTGCTCTCTTGCACACACAGTCACGTTGTTCTCTGTTCTCACACTCAGGTTCCTGCACTGTGCTTACCCCTCTGTGATGTCCCCAGGCGGTGGCCGGCCAGTCAGCAGTGACATGGGCTGATGAGAGGCGCCTCTATGGCAGTGTGGGTGAGGCAGGTGGGCAGCGGAGAGGGCAGCTGGGGCAGGACCTGCCTGCCAGATGTCCGTCTGGGAATCAGAGTCAGAGCAGGTATCTCAGGACCAGCCCAGGAGCCAGGAGAGCAGCAGCCCCAGATGGTGAGAAGGACACCACCAAGGTGCCAGCCCCGGCGAGCGTGATCTGGGCCTTTAGACAGGAGCGGCTCCTCAGGGAACAGATACCGGAGCCAGGGGTCACCGGCCCTCGCCACTCTCCTGGTTTTTGGGGGTCACAAGCAGGTCCACACTTGCCTCGACTTCCTGCTTCCCGGGCTGGTGGCTCCCTGGGAGTCTGGGCCTCCCTCCAGGTGTGCAGCTGCTGCTCTCCATGAGCCCCTGGGACTGGTGGCCTAGGGGCCCCGAGTGCTGTCCCTTAACCCGCTTCTCTCGGTAGAGACCCCGTTTCTGAGGGTCTGCAGTTAGGACTTTTATGTCGCTCCCTTTCTGTGGGAGATGCACTTTACCCATCACACAGGCTCCCTAATCCCTGCCTGCCAGCGCTTATGCTCCTTGCAGATCAGGCCAACGTGTGCTTTCGAGTCTTTTTAAACATTTTTAAGGAGGTGGATTCCTATGAAGAGACGCTGGGGCTCTGTGGGCACAGCCAGGAGACGCGGTCCAGGGAGGAACATGGGGCCAAGGAGCGTCCTGCCCCTGTGAGCTCTGCCCCTCCAGGTGCTGCCAACACCTTCAATGCGTGCTGGAATCGGAGGCCCGGGCCCAGATGCCTGCCCTGCAGGGCTCCGGGGACCGCGACACCCCACGCGGGAGGCACTGCGGGTACCGGGCAGGGGAGCGTCTGCTCCCCCAGGGTCCTTTCATAGCAGGGGGTGTGGATCCTCAATACTCAGATGACCCCGCACGCCCCTCTAGGCCGGGCTGCACAGACAGTGGGGGCAGCAGGGGCAACAAATGTGACTGTGAATGGGAGGATGGGCTGGGAGCTCACCAGGCACGAGAGGAAGAACATGGTGGCTCCTGCAGAGAGGGCCACGTGATCGCACCTGCCAGGCAAGACCCCTGACCTCAAAGAGTCTGGATCCCGAGGTCACCGCTCCCAACCCGGAAGAGGAAGAGAAGAGCTGCCGGTGACCCTGAGGAGGCCGGCACAAGGGCCCCAACTTCCACAGCTCGGCAGTCCGTGGCTCACTGGTTACGCGGGAGCTACTCGGGTGGCTTTACAGACAGCAGGGAGGGCGGCCCAGAGGGAGGGTGACATGGGTGGCAGCAGGGAGTGAAATATTGGCTGGTGTATCTCAGGTTGAAGCACATTTTGGCAGCTGGGGTTGTTGGGAGAGCTCCATTCCCTTCGAAGTCTGTCCCCCTGCCCCAGGATTCTCTGTCTCATAACCAGCTCCTCATCCCCTGACCTGACCAAGGCCAGAGCCTTAGAAGTCGCCCAAACCCCAAATCTGTGCTGCCGGCCAGGATGTTGGGCAGGCCCGATGTCCACCTGCTTCCCATCGCAGAACCCCAGGCCATCTGGACCGCAGGGATCTCGGGCCTGGAGCGCCTCTTCCTGTCCTGTGAGTTGTCGCTCTCTCCAGCCTCCATTGATCCTCCATGGAATAGAATGACCTTGAAATGTGAATGCCAACCGGGAATAGTCCCGTCTCTAACCTGCCCCTAAGTTCAGCGCTCATCACCATCTCCCTTGGTTACTGTGGTCTCCAGCACCTCCTTCCCCAGGTTCCTGCCCCAAATCTGCATTCAAACCCTCACCCCCGTTTCTGTGCCTGGTGATCCCCTCCCCCTTCAGCTGCAGGCCTGCATATCTTCTTCGCAGACCGCACAGCTCCATCATCTCGTTGTGACTGCTTTTGTACGGGCACTCGCACTCAGGTCTTTTCCGTCACAGTGTTGGTGACTGTGTGGTTACGGATCTGTGCTTTTATTCACTTACCATAGAAGCCCCAACTGGACTGCATGCTTGCTGAAGTCAAGGCTCGTTTCTCTCTTGTAGCTCCAGCTTTCTACACGTTGCTTGCCACATAACAGATGCTCAGTTAACAGCTGAAGCAGCCGGGCATGGTGGCGCATGCCTGGAAGCAGCAGCCTAGGAAGCCACGGTGGGGACCAGGGATCACGATTCGAGTCCTGCTTGGAGCAATGTAGTGAGACCTAGTTCCAAAAAATAGCTGGGCGTGGTGGTACGTGACTGTCATCCCAGCGACCTGGGAAGCTGAGGCTGGGATGGCTTGAGTCCATTGTACCCTGGGCAACGTGAGCCTGCGGTTCCATGGGCAAAATTAGCGAGACCTAGTCTCAAAAAAAAGTAATTTAATAGTAATTAAGACCCCCAGGGTCTCCTGATGTGGGCATGAGATGGGGCTGACTCTCCACACTGTCCCGAGTGATAGTAATTCTTTTGTTTTTTTGAGACTAGGTTTTGCTATTTTTGCCCGTGGAAACGCAGGCTCTCATTGCCCGGGGTACCACAGACTCAAGCAATCCCCAGCCTCAGCTTCCCAGGTAGCTGGGATTACAGGCACGCGCCACCATGCCCAGCTATTTTTGGGGGATTAGGTCTCACTATGGGCCCCAGGCGGGGCTCGAACTGCGATCCCTAGCCCCGGCTGCTTCATAGGCTGAAGCTTACAGGCACAAGCCACCGTGCCCGGCCCCCCGAGTGATAGTAATTCTTACTATCAGACACAGGACCAGGCAGTTACATCCTCCGAGTAGATGCCACAGACCCCAGGCCCTCAAGCCTGGAATCTCCGCCTCTTTCTTTTCTCAGTCGTGGGGCCTCCCTGGGCAGCAGTCTAGGCAGTGGACAGTGTTTCCGGGCGGGGGGCGCGCTGTGTCCTGTCTGCTTCCCGCCAGGCCTGCGATGGAAACACCCCAGCTCACGACTTTCAGCGTCCTCCTCCTACGGTTAGTAAAAGGGACCCAGAACAGGATGCGGTGTGGAGCTTTCATCCCTCACAGAGATGTGGAAACACAGGGACTGTCCGATGACCCCCGCTGACTCCCATGGTCACTCCCAGGCCTGAAGTCTGGGAGGACAATGCACAGGTGGCTGAGGGGTCTCGTGGCCCAGGTCTCCCTGCTGGTGGTGGCAGGATCTCAGGGACCCACTGAGGCGCACCCAGAGTCAGAGAACCAGAGAGAGAACACTCTTCCTGAGGCCTTGGGGCGTCTGGGCTATGACAGCCAATCCCCTGGGCTGGGGGTGGCGTGTGTGTGGGGTGTCTACTGCCGCTGGCATGAGGTGGGACTGACTGTCCACTCTGTCCTGGCCTGATCGAAGGGGCCACCCTGGGCAGTGGGGACAGAGACCCGCGTCCACCTGGGGAAGGACCACGCAGATCCGCCGGTTCCCGGGCCCCGGTCACCGCGGGCTCCCCGCAGAACTCTCTTGGGAACCAGCCCCTGGTGGCGGGGACGGAGGCCAGACGTCCGGCACCAAGCTCTGCTGGTTCGTCTCCACCCG
>PVHY01031808.1:0-12351 GCA_004024945.1 Uropsilus gracilis | reverse complement strand
ATCGCAGTTCGAGTCCCGCCTGGGGCCCGTAGTGAGACCTAGTTCCACAAAATAGCTGGGCGTGGTGGCGCGCACCTGTAATCCCAGCTCCCTGGGAAGCTGAGGCTGGGGATTGCTTGAGTCTGTGGTACCCCGGGCAACAAGAGCCTGCGGCTCCACGGGCAAAAATAGCAAGACCTAGTCTCAAAAAAAAAAAAAAAAAAAAGAATTCAGCTCATTAATTGACCAACTGAAAATTCTCCACAGTATCATTTGCTATTACCATCATCATTATTATCTACATTTGTACAGGACTTTATAACTTACAAAGAACTTTCATACATTTGTCTTTAAGATGCCATACCAAAAAAAAAAAAAATCACATACCAATTTGGGGAAGTAGAGAAGAATGAGGATCGGTGCAAAAGAATACCACTGAAGCTTTTTATATAGAGTTAATATTACAAGAACAAAGTAAGAAAAGCTATGAAAATTATGTATCTTCTAAGGTATGGAACTTAGGTTAAAAAGTATTTCAACAAAAACTTTTCCAAACAATGGAGCTCTTACTAACTGAAAATAACCATGTAAGCATTTCTTTGGCGTGTTTACTATGAACATTTAACAACCCCTTCCTTCTACTGGAACTGCTGACAGCTTAGTTATACAGGAGTCATTCAGAGAAAGCACTCGCTTTAAACACCATTTCAAGTAAAGAAGTTAAAGAGGATTACATTTGGGGGAAAAAATCCAAAGGACTAATCATGATTCAGGAAGAGAACTGACTCAAAAGTATCATTTCAGGTTAAGTTCATGGACCCCTACATAAACCCAAAAGGCCAGGAACTTCAGTCAATGGTTTGGAGCATCTGAGTGCTGCAGATCAAGCTTAATATTTACATGGCTGATCAACTTGTTTTTAAAGAGCTGTCTCAAAGTCAGTGGGATTAATAAACTCTAAACCCTAGCCAATCAAATAGCAAACAGACATCCCAGGAGGGTCATAAAGCAAGAAAGTAGAACATACCATTTGATTGTCCTAATTATTTAAGAACCATCATGATAGAACCAATCATTTCAACCTCCTATTGCATATTAGACCCCAACCACTAACCTACTCAACATGTGTTGAGTAGATATTTTCTAGATATTTTTAGAAGCACAACTGAAAAGAGATCTTTTTGATTACACATAGTCCTGAGACAGGAACTACAACTTGAGTACATCACCAGAACATATCTTTCCAAATTAGCAAGACAAGCAATGAATGAAGTAGGAGAGTAGGTTAAATCATGGACTCAGTTGCTAGTATGCTGGAGCATTTTTCAGAGAAAAAAAAGAGAGGTAGAAATAGAAATGATTTGAATGGTGTTGAACCCCAGAAAAGATGTGGATGTCTCTTTCCAACTACAGATCACCAGACTAGCTGAGATAAAGCATGCAGCATAATGAGACTTGTGTGATGCAAACAGTTGCTTAAAATCCCCTGCTAAAATACAGATGTGATAAAATAAGAGCATATGAAAGGTCTTGACTTTCTTGGCATTTTGCCTCAGAATAGAGAGGAAGTAAGGAAGTAGCTACATTGCTAAATTCAAGTCTGGCGAACCAGAAGGAATATATGATACAGAAGGATAGGGTCTTAGGCAATTAAGCAAGTATTTCACCTTATCCTTTGTTGATTTAAAAAAAATAGCAAATAATAGTTTATCAAAAAGATATTCAGTGAATGATATCTGTGATTTGCTTCAAACTTATGTAGTAAGAAGTAGGTTAAAGGCAGTAGGTATAGAGAAAACAGGTTTGTCTATGAGTTGATAAGTTGAAACTAGGTTTGTCTATGAGTTGATAAGTTGAAACTAGGTGACAGAACAATGGGATTCATTATACAACTCTCTTTGTGTATATGTTTGATATTTACCATAATAATAAAACAAAACAAAATAAATATAGGACTCGTAGGCAATAGAAAAAGTCAAACTCTAAAAACAAAGAATAGCTAAAATGTATAATGATCGTTCAAAAAATCAATAGTCTTTCCAGAGAGAAACAATCTCATAAAGGAGAAATGTGTGGGCTTGGAGTCTAGGACTGTGGGGCAGTACCTAAAGCAATGTGACTCGACCTAGGCTAGTTGGAAATCTGTGGGTGGAGCTTCACTGCTCTTTATAATCCCCAGTGGGGTAATGCTGATTCTAAAGGGTTGGAGGGTCTTTTAATTCAAGGGCCATAGAACATCCCCACAAAATGCCAGTAGCACCCTCCTCCTGAACAGCATTGATGTAAGGAAACCAGAGTGGCCACAGAGGAAGCTCTTCTATGAACCTGATTTTCAAAGCAAATAGGGGCAGAATAGGGTCCTTGACATGATGAGGCAGAAAATAGTAAAGGCCTATATGAACATGCAAGAAGTGGGTCAAGAAGCCAAAGACTGAATGCTTAAAGGGTTCCCAAGATTCCAAAGCCAATACAACATAAAGCTATCATAAGAACATAACACACAGTTCCCAGAAAAAAGGGAGCATTTCCTATAATCTAGAAAAGTTAGGTACAAATGTGCCTAAAAGAGAATTGGAGAACAAAATGATAGGAGGTAATACTGTGACAAGGTACCAACAAGAGCTTAAGCCCAGACCCTACTAGTTTGTGCTAAGATCATTTACCTTGGGAGACTCAGCTCTCAGCTTCTGGGGATAATTCTTCCCTCATTCAGGGAAAGCTAATAAATCAGAGGTCGATTGTTCCATCAAAGGGGAGAAAACCTGACCTGTGGGCATAGCATTCCCAGTCTGACTTCTCTCACTGTTCATCAGGTCCTAACTTCAAAGGGCTTGCAGTCTACTTTGGGGAAGCAGACACATTGAAACAATTCCAGCATGTCAAAACCAAATTGAGTTGCATGTATGGTTAGCAGCATAAGTCAGAAAAGGAAGATGAGCTGTGTCTTTGAGCTGGTAGAAAAGTGTTTTGTGGAACAAAAGGTGTGTGACTCTGATCTTAAAAGAGAGGAAGTTTTGAATAACCATAGAATAAAAGGGTGCCTCCTTTCGTGGAAAGTACAGAGTTGGGGAGGCAGGAAGACACAGTACAAAGGCCTCATCCTTTGGCCATTTCTGGATTTAGAACTTCAGTTCTGGTCACTTTGCAAGCTGGCGTGTGTTTGTACCTGCCTTCACGTCTCACTCAGCCTTCAACTACTCATGACTTTCAGTGTCTCCCTGCTTCTGGCTCATTGCTGGTCAGTTCCCTCTGATTCATTTTAGACAAGTGCCCAAGTGCCTCTGCCAGATACAAGGAAGGGGCACCGACCATCTGGACAGCCTTCGCAGACACATTCCCAGTGGAAACAAGCACAGCCCTTCCACATGGAGAGGTAACCAAATTCAAAGTCTTTGGTGCTCCCATGGGAAAAAGTTCCAATTTTTTGGAATTTCAACATTCCAAAATTGTCCAGATATGCTCTCTCTTTCACTTCAGATGCTGATAGATTCTTTCTTGTCTATTTCTTTCCTTTTCTAAAAATTGATACCAAACCTGATAGAGAAATTCTTTTACAAGTATCATGAATGACAGGCTGGAATTTTTTTTCTGTTTGTTTTGTTTTTCATTTTTAAGAGACTAGGTCTCGCTATGTTGCCCAGGTTTGTCTCAAACCCTCAGACTCAAGTGATCCCCAGCCTCAGCCTCCCAGGTAACTAGGATTACAGGCATGTGCCACCACACTCAGCCAGACTGGAATGTTTTTGAGTATTTCCTAAAATGTTGGACACTGTACCAGCAGTAGAATTTTATCTGGAATCAGCTTGAGTGGATAATTTATGTGAGTCATGATACAAACTGTGACCAAAATAAACCTGCTATATAATACATGTATCTGTTGGGATCACAATACTCATACAAGCTCAAAATAAGTCTTTATGTTCCTTCTAAATATAAGTTTTAAAAACTATACATCTCTTTTAGCTTCCAGCTCAAAGGAGACCGAAGAGCAACTTTTTCTAGGCATCTGGAATCCAGGTTAATACTCCACTAGCCACCTGTACGATGCCACCTACATTTGAGCTCAGTGAGATCAGAGTCATATACTTGAGATGCACTGGTAGGAAAGTCATTGTTACCTCTGCCCAGGGTCTGTCTCCTAAAAAAATTTGGTGATAACGTCACAAAGTCACCCATGACCGAAGACTCAGAATTACAGAGAAACCAATCATTGCAACAAACAGGTTCTGAATGACAGAGGTGGTGGCTTCAGTCTCTATACTCACCACCAACACCCTCAAGGAGTTTCCAAGAGACAGAAACATGCTAAGCACAGTGGAAATATCACTTTTAATGAGACTGCCAACCTAGACTGCCACTGTAGGCCCAGTCTTTAGGTGGCAAAAATCTGACAGCACTGAAGAGATCCTGGGGAGTGCTCAGTCTGTGGGCTGCAGTGCAGATGGCTGCCACCTTCATGACATCGCATCCGATGTGACAGTGGTCCAGAAGAGTGGCCAGTCAGCTAAGAGTTACAAAGGAGAACACTTCAATAAAGGATTATGAGACAAAGGAAAATAAATGAATAAATACATATTATGCATTCTTTATACTTTAAGTTAGTGCCATCCACAGTCCCGAATTAAGGGGAGAGTTGTTCCTTTAAAAAATTAGACCAAATTTCCTAGTAAAATGATCAAGTAAACACGAATTAGGATGATGGTTGGCTATATAGTAAAAACACATTTAAACAGCAATAAGGCTTCACCTCACATTTGTGAGGAAGACCACTACCAAAAATCCCAAGAAATAAATATTAGTGAGGATATAGAGAAAAGGAAACTATACCCTGTTGCTGGGAATGCAAATGTATACGCAATATAGTTATTATGAAGAAAAGTTAAAGATTCCTCAAAAAATTGAAAATAGAAATTCCATATGACTCAGTTTTCCCACTCTGTGTATTTACCAACAAAAATATGAAAATACTAATGCAGAGAGATATTGACATCCCCTTAAAGCATTATTCACAAGAACTAAGAATTGTGAACAACCTGTTGTTTCCATAAACAGGTTATTGGATAAAGAGGATATGGTATCTATGCACAATGGAATATTCATTGAGTGTTCCTAACCCAACTTAAATAAGTCTGTGGAGGTGTCCCCACAGCAAACAATACTAAGCAGCAGAGTGTCTGAAGATTCAACTCAATTCCGACACTGCCTGCCCGGAGATGGCATCAGATTCTACATGCTAATGACTCAGTCTCTTAAGGCTTCTTTCAAGCTCAGAAGGCACCCATCTGGGCTTCTGACCAGCTGGCCACCAAATATAGAAGTTCCCAGGACCACCTTCTCCAACTTGTGCTCATCATGATTTTGATTGTTCTACTTTCTGTGCTTTTGACAGAAGCTTCTGTACTTCTGACAGTTTTGATTCATTTGCAAAATGACACACACCACTCAGGAAACCTACATACTCACTAGATCACCAATTTATTACAAAGGATACGAAAATGAATGAACACTCAGAAGGAATAGCATAGGGCTAAACATAAGGGAAAGGCATGGGACAGGCATACTCTGTCCAGGTGCACCATTCTCCCCAAATCTTCATGTATTCAGCAACCCAAAAGCATTCTAGATCAGGTTCCCTTGGGTTTTTAATGGAGTCTGCACTACATATGCAAGACTGACTAATCTGTTGGTCATTGGATTGACCTCAACCTCCGCCCCTTCTCCACCTTCCATCAGACAGGGGGCAGGGTTAGAAAGTCCAACCCTCTAACTATAAAGTTGTTTCCCCTGGCAACCAGACCTCAGCTCTCTCTCCTCCTTCTTGAGTGCTTCCCCAAAAGTCACTTCTTTGAGTGACAAAGATGTATCTTTGTCATTCAATACACTTAGAAAATTCCAAGGGTTTTGGAAGTTGTGATCCAGAACTAATGATGAGGAACAAATATATGTGAGAAATATATTTTGCTCATCGGATTGAACAAACAAATTTCTCCAATAAGTAGCAATATTACAGAATACTACTTGGATAGAGAGATATATAGATAGATATAGATATGAAATTCTGACATTTGTGGCAACATGAATGGACCTAGAGGGTATAATGCTTAGTAAAATAAGACAGAAAAGACACAGATATGTAAAAGACTATAAAATAAAAATAATGAGCAAAATAAAAACAAACTTAAAACTATAGGAATTCAAGAGTGCTTACTAGAAAGAAATGAGGAGGGTGAGCGCTAAACTGGGTAAGAGGGATTGATTATACAGTGAAGGGTACAAACTAAGAGTTGGAGAAAATATAGTCCATATGATATCCCTGTATCACATATAGATATTGATTTATGGTATGTTAAAATGTGGTGCCCTGCAGGCGGATGAGCTGAGGGCGAGTAGAACACTGTGTTTTTTCTTTGTTTACTGGCTCTGCCAACACTGTGTTTGGGTTCTTGGGTTTGTGCTTATCTGAAATCATGTTGACACAGGCTTAAATGTTCTGAATTTTTGGAGGGTGTGTGTGTGCTATTACTACACTTGCTGAAGCCTACTTCTTTTAAAGAAGAGCTTTTGAGAAGCTGTAAAAATGTCATGCTCTATAGACACAGTTGATAACAACAGCATGTTTTCCTTGAGGAAAAACAACTGGAAACGCAAAGTTGTAGATACTTCCCATGCACTTGTTCAGAATAAATCCTGGGGAGGGGGAATGTGCGCTAGAGTTTGTACAAAGATAGTTTTCTAGAGATTTCTAGGAGACCACAACTTTAGAAACAAACCTCAGAGTTTTGAAAAGTGAATTTTTAGAATGTTTGTATGCAGCTTTTTATTCATTTAGATCACAGCTTCAGTATCCTTCTGCTCCATATTTTAATAGATTCTAAATTGCTAGTAACAACACAAATTGATGTAAGGTTTCTGAAAAGTAAACTCAAATGAATACTTTTCTTTTTCAAAGTCCAAATAGACTATGAGATAATGAATCTAACACAGCATCTCTACATCATCTAACACAGTCTCTCTACATCAAAGGTTTCTCAAGCATTCACTCAAATGTCTGCAGGTTGATCATTCTGCAAAAAGGCAGATCAAAGACAGTATTAGAATAAATCATGACTTTCAGGCTGATTTTAACCCCAAGCACAAGGACTCATTGAAAGAAAGCATTCACTTTCTGTCTAAAATCTTATTTTGGTTTCTTAAAATACAGTAGTTATGTTTAGCTAATACATTGTGAATTCATCTTTGCATAGTGATCACTCTTTGATTCTAAGAAATAAAAATTATAAATGCATGGATTTACTGTACCATAAAAATTGCAAACCCTTTGGGAGTAAGTACATACTGGTCTGTGACATTGGTCCTTGCTAGATGAGTCTCCTGTGTTGCTGCAAAAAGCAAGTCAACAAGCCCAGACAGATGTGCAGCCTCCCCAAGTCAATCTGGGAAAACATTCTTTAAATGTGTTGTCTGCATCCCAGCTGTTGGTCCACTGGCACCATACCACCAGCAGGTTGCTTCTGAATGCCAGCCTGCTGAGTCTTTCCTGCTACTGACAGAATCAGGCAGGTTCTCCACACCACACCATGCATCCGTCAACTTTCATTTAACTTTTTAAAAGCACTAAAACCCCTCAAATAAATAAATCACTTTTCAAATAATTTTCCTTTATCTGCTCTATATCAGCTGTGAAATAAGAACAGAAATTGTCTGCACTCTATTAAATGTGCCCCCTGTAGACTCAATTCTCACCCCAGCACTGTATTTTTCAGTGTTCCAAAATTCCTAGTCCTTAAAAACGAACACTTATAGCAAGAACACTCCGTACCAAGGTGTGTTGTTTTTACTCTTACCCCTGTGGCACCAAATTAGGACTTTTTCTCTCCACATCAACGAATTTTCAACTTTTCAGATCCCCGGTAGGTGTCCCACAATTCACAGCTGTGCCTGCACTAACTGCCAGTGAGAGCAGACCTCCCAGGGTGATGGGCTCCATCCCACAATACCTGCCTGCCACATACACAGCCAAAAGGCCCAGGTTTTCTCTGCACATCTGACCAAGAGACAATAACACAGGGATTCTCAAAACTTTGAAAGTGGGTGACCAGGAAGGGACTTTTTGACTTGAACTTAAACACACATTTGCCTGCTTTTTTTTGCTAAGCAGGCTACAAAACAGTTACATTAGCAATTGCCTTTACCTTTAACCTTGATCCACTTATTTGCCTGCTTTTTTTTTGCAAAGCAGGCTACACACTCTATTAGCATTTACACTGATCACTTTTACCATTAATATGCAAAAGCCAGTCAGCTGCTGCCTTTAGCTCTAAAAACTGCAGAAGAAAAAAAACTTAGAAACAGTTTTAAACTCTTGTGGGTTTTTTTTTTTTTTACCATCCCCAGCCTTCTCAACTAAAATACTAAACTAATGCAAGACTAATAGTGTAGACTAATTTATTTTTAACAGTGATTTTTTTTTAATTGCTACAAAAGAAAACATGTAAGATTCAGATTACTTTAACATTGTTTAAAACCTTTTTTAGCATTGTCTAAAAATTTCCCAGATTGCCCAAAAATCCTCAATCTTTCAGTCCTAATCATCTCACCAAAATTAGCCAGTCAGAGTTTAATTTGCATGTTTAAAAACATTTTTTTTAGGCACGCTCCTTTGGCATGCTTTAGCTCCTCTATGCCATCCTCTTCTTGTCGTCCAGGTAAAAACTTTATGGTACCAAACCCAGCAAAGTTTACTTTTTTTTTTTAAGCTTAACTTTTACACGGCCTCCTTTAACACAAGTTAAACTCAGCATAACAAACTCCAACACAAAGTTTAAATCTGCAAACTTTTTAACTGCCATTAACACACATGCTACTATCCCAGGTCAGCCAAGAGTTACAAGCCCCCGGTTGCTACATGGCCAAGCTCACATAGTTTACATCTCCTTCTTACAAAATGACCAAAACCAAGTTACTTTTCTTTATAAATCTCTCTATCTAACCTCCATATTACATCTCCTCCTCCTCTTTGTTTACACACCCTTTATATACCCTAATTTCCCGCCTTCCAAAAAACCTGTGTCACCTTCCTCCCTCCTGCATCTCCCTAAAAAAAATTCTTAATTAAGGTCATTTTTACATTTTAGCATACCTGTCCTTAAAATCTGCAATCTTAAACAAGAGACAATTAAAAAGAAAAAAAAAAAGCACACTAGCAACCTCTCCTCAGTTTTGCTAATTGGCTAGACCAGTTCACAGGACACAGGAAAAACACTATTTACTACTTCTGGTTTATTGTTAGGGATTTCACTCAGGAAAAGCTGACTAGAAAGGACACTGAGGGGCAGGTATGGGCATGGTTACACCCTCTCTGGGGCTGCCTCTTTCTTGGCAGGATATGTTCACCAGCCAGCAGCTCCCTGTAGTCTGCCCTGTAGGGGTTCATTACATAGACATGATCACTAGCATGGTGGTCATGCTCAACCTCCAGCTCATCTACCTCCTGAAGGCCCAACCCTCTAATTATGACTTGGTCTCTCTGGAGTCTGGTCTCCATCCTGGAGCTATATAGGGGCTTGCCAAGTCACTGCATTTGAACAAAAAAGACTTATCACCCAGGGAATTCTATAGAATTTGTAGAATTCTATAGGAATTTCACCAGCTCTGTATTAGGAGCTGGTGAAAAAGATCAAATGTGTATTTCTTACTGTTCATAAGCAAGTTTTCTTTGATTCAGTGTAGGAAACACTCTCTTCAGTACTCCTAATCCCACCAAGAGCTAGGGTGGACTTTGTCGTCATGAGAAATGGTTTGACTGGTAGCACTACTTTTTCTTAGCCTCCTCAGTATACCATCCATCTGGCTTTTGTGATCAATTGTTTATTGATTGGTCAAAACAGATCGAAGATGGATATTAAAGATGAACAGGAAGATCCTGACTTATTCAAACCCCAAGCACATGGACTTTTACTCTGCTGCCGTGGAATCCATAGGTCAAAATTGTATTTCAGCCGGGTATGGTGGCACATGCCTGTAGGTGGCAGCCTAGGAAACCATGGCCGGGGCCAGAGATCTCAGTTCGAGTCCTGCCAGGGGCACGTAGTGAGACCTAGTCCCAAAAAAACAGCTGGGCGTGGTGGTGTACACCTGTAATCCCAGCTACCTGGGAAGCTGAATCTGGGGATTTCTTGAGTCTGTGGTACCCCGGGCAACGTGAGCCTGCGGTTCCACGGGCAAATATAGCAAGATCTAATCTAAAAAAAAAAAAAAAAATTGTTATTTCACTATAGTCAATCTTCACATTGGCTCACAAGCTCCCCAGAAGCTAAACCAGGAAATTGCCATGGATTTTTTAGCCATAGGGGAATGAGATTCTGATTCTGATTCTGATAGGTCCAGTAACATCAGGGAAACATACCTAAGAGAGGGGCCTGGGGAGAAAATGTCCCTTCCCTGAATGATTTTTGCAAAAATCTTGATGTCTTCTCCCTTCTCGCTCTTCTCTCCTCCCCCCACTCACCAAACTACTTCACAGATTTTTACCTAAAAGTAGTTGGTTTTGAGTTTCATATAGTCACTTGTACAGATGTGGTCTTATGTTTACATCTATCATTGGGATACCCTTTTCTCAAAACCTTTGAAATACTTTTACATTGACAGGACAAAATGCATTTTAAGCTTTGGTTATTGGTTTCCACATGAAGTGTCAGTGGGAACTGGGAGGAACTGGCACTGGGAATTGAAGTGTCATTGGAAGGAACCAGAAACAAGAGACCTCAGAACAGATGTGGGCTTTGAAACTCAGTAGGGCTGGGAAAGATTCCAAGAGTAGATGTCACAGCTCTTCCCCTCAAGGCCTCCTAAAAAAGCTCTCTGAGAAATACAGGAACTGTGCAGGCTGAGCCACTGCCTCACACAACTCCAGGGGGCACCACACAAAGGAAATTAGTGATAATAACCTCCTGGTGCTGTGTAAAATACAGGTCTCTGAAAATAAGAATTTTTTTTTTCCTGTAAGTGCATATGATTCTGAGACACACACTGAAGGCAGCGTCCTGGGAGGTTGGCTGTTTACTGTCCTGCCCATGGAGCAAATCTGACACCCGTGAGGCTGACAGTATGTGGGTGTCAGCAAATATAACTAAATTCTGTTCCTCATCTACCCTGAGCCCTCTTGTATTTGGAAACAGCCCTCCTCTTGTGCTTTGGAAAACAGTCGGAGCTTTGGAATGAGGAAGTTTGAAAACGGGTTCTGTAACTAGAAGACTGGAGTTCGGGGCACCTGTCACCACTAAATGCCAATAAAGTTGAATCTTTAAGATGTGCTTTAATCAGACAGCCAGCAGTCTGGAAAATGGGGGGGGGGCTGGAGGAGAGCTGGGGATGTGGGGTGGGGGATTGAGGGGGTGGTTAACACCCTAAAGAAACCAAGAAACCACCTCAACATTTCATTTCCAGCTGGCTTTCTGTAGTGAGTTGAACAAAAACAGTTCAGCAATAAGCAGGCTTCCGCTGCTGCCAGGAGCTTATGATGCCAAACCCACAGGGTTCCTTATTGACCCCCACACCCACCCCCGACACCTGACCTCACACTCCAGGGTGTTCAAGCTAGTCTTCAGATAGCACTGACTCCCACACTCTTTCAGACTTGTCCTTGGGCTGAGAAATTAGCTCAGAGCAAACAGGTCATAAACAATGTGTGTGTGCGGACTTCTTACTCTACCCTGCATAGTGTCTTGCCCCAACCCTTCCCCCTCCTAGCCCCTATAAGTTCTGCTACTTGCCAGTGTTGTGACTCATGGGCCACTCAACAAGACGCAAGGACTCCAATTGAAGTTCAAAGTTGCAGGTTTATTACTGGTACACCAGGGTCCCCACACCAGCTAGGCAAGAGAGACCCCGAGCAGTCTACAACCTTTTATAGGGCAAAATCACCACCGCCCCTCCCTCCCATTGTGAAGCAAGCAAGCAGGTGTTGGACACATTCCTATAACTACAGGACACACTCCCATGTTCCCATAACTACAGGTTATGGGATCCATCATCTATCAGGTGGACAATGTTGTCAGGAACAACCAGGAATAAGTGGAGGAAGAAACAGGATGTCGGACCAGCCAGCCATGGCGGGTACTTTCCATTGAGGCAGGGATAAGGACATTAGTCTCAAAATGGAGGTTTTAAATAAAATGGAGTTATGCTACAGACCGGCCGGGCGAGGGCGCAGGCCGCGGATGACCAGAGTTCAGCTGGGCAGGAAAGACACAGGAGCCGGCGATTGGCAAAGAGATACACACTCAAGGGGTGATGAATCTGCTGCGATTTATTTGAGGTTTTCGTGGATATATATAGTGTTTTAGGCGATTACATCAGCATTCTATGAGTATA
>PVHY01031807.1:0-12344 GCA_004024945.1 Uropsilus gracilis | reverse complement strand
AAGTTTAAACTGTGTTTTAAAGTTTTTCTTTTCTGCAGTTTTTGGAGCTGAAAGCAGAGAGCAGTTGGCTGGCTTTTGCATATCAATGGTAAAGGTGATCAGTGAAAATGCTAATGAAGAGTGTGTAGCCTGCTTTGTAGAGAGTAGCAGGCAGATAAGTGTATCCAGTTAAGGTTAAAGGTAATTGCAAAGGAACTGCCTGTAGCCTGCTTTGGAGAAAGAAGCAAGCAGATAGGGGTAAACAGTTAAGTCAAGTCAGAAAATCTCTTTTTACCCTGTTTCAGAATCATGCTAGTGAAAATAAACCAGAAAGAAAAAGAGAAATACTGAATGAATTCACCTATATGTGGGATATAGGGAAAACAAATAAACAAAAGGACAAGGAAAAGTTAAAATGAATAGACTGACAGAAGAAGAAAAGCATAAAGCAAGTGAAAGAGAGGGAAGGTGAAAACAGGGGAAGGATGAGCAAAAGAAATTAAGAAGATGGTTCACGGGTGATAAGGTGGTGGGAGAATCTTGGGTATACAACAATGTGAAAAATACATGCATGCACAGTCAATTAAAAAACAAACAAACAAAACAGGGAAACAAGCCCAGAGAGACCAAATGGCTCCTGAAAAGTCAGAAGTCTGAATGGAACCCTTGATTGTCACAGTCTTATTGCAAGAATAGTATTCCTTTATGTAAATTCCGAACAGAAGTATCAGTTATGTTAAAGAAGTATATTTGCTAAATTTTAGGACATTAGGCTGGCCATTTTTTGCCCTAGGACATAAACCGAAATGTCTTTATTAGATCAATCCCTAGAATCTTATGCATGTCCCTTTTCCATGAATGAGTGCTTTTATCTAGCTAATTAAAACTTCCTACGTATTAATAAACCAATTTGTAATATTAATTCCATGTGATAAAGTATCAAAACCACAATGAGGCTGATTTTCATTGCCTTGCTTGTGATTAATTATCCAGTGTGTATTCTCGGAGAATTGTTATTAGTTTCTTTTTTTATCTATTCACTCCTGTTGTGCTCTCACCACTACCCAGCTGTTATTTCATCTTTTCAATTGTTCTTTTATCAGTTCCTGGTGGTAGAGGGTCATGTAGAGCAGGTACTATGTAAATAATTAACAAGGAGAGCATACATATTTGAAATTTACCAGAGAAGAAGCAAAAGAGCATGGTATTTTTGTAAATCAAGGCAAGAATAAAGATGGGTTTTTGGAAAAAACCATCTCTTTTTTTTTTTTTTTTTTTGAGACTTGGTCTCGTGAGCTATGTTGCCCTGGGTGGGTCTTGAACCCATGGATGAAAACGATTCCTAGTCTCAGCTTTCCTTCCTAGGCTGGGATTAAAGGCCACCATGCCTGGCCCTGGAAAAAATAATATTATAAGCAAACAGAATCTAACAGCCACAATAGTTTTTAAGCTTTTCTAACAGACTCACATTTTTACACTTTAAATTCTGAGCCACAGAATGTTATTTACTTCCATATTTGCTTTGGAATATGTTGGACTCTTTGGAAGTTTTTTGGCATAAAATTGAAGGTACCCTACTTCCCCATGAGTTTACCTTTTTGACAAATGGTACTACCTTTATCTAGTTATGGAGCCTAAAATCTTAGAGCTGTCTCTCATGTCCCACAACTGATCCATCAGCAAATCCTGCTGTCTTTATCTTAGAAATATGTCCCAAATAGAACTCACTACCTAGGCAGCTAAGGTTCCCCTTTGGAATACTTACTATTCTTATATTGCCTTTTCTTATGGAATCAGATAATTCTTTTTTAAAGTGTTTCTTCATTTTTTTTTTTTCTTCACATCTTTCTTTTTCACGTGGAGTCTTTGTTTATTATCATCTTTAAGTTCATTGATTCAGCTTCCCTTTGGTCTATACTTCCACAGCTTTCTCCAGAATTTTTTTTTTTTTTTTTTTGAGACTAGGTCTAGCTATTTTGCCTGGGGAACCGCAGACTCAGCGTTGCTTGGGGTACCACGGACTCAAGTGATCCCAAGCCTAAGCTTCCCAGGTAACTGGGATTACAGGCATGTGCCATCACACCCAGCTGTTTTTTGAACCAGGTCTCGCTATGTTGCCCTGGGAGGGTCTCGAACCTGCAGACTCAAGCAGTTTCTAGTCCTGGCCTTGCTTCGTGGGTAGCGATTAAAGGCACATGCCACTGTGCCTGGTCTCTTCTCGATTATCTTTTTATGTTTAAGGTCTCCATTGATTTCTTAGTGAAGTTTCAATTTCAATCTTCTGTTTGTTAATCTTAATTTTCAGGACATTTATTTGTTTTTATGATTTTCTTATATATCTTTGACTGTCTTTTCTGTGTTTTCTTCCATTTCTTTGAATTTCTTTTATTATGACAATTTTGAATTCACTATCTGATAGGGAGAAAGGATCTTCCATGTCTTTACAGTTGGGTTCCGGAAATTTTTTGCCCTGAAGGTTTGTGGTGTATTATTCCCCTGATGACTGAAGATGCTGTTTGTTGTATTTTTTCTGTCTCCCCATTATTATCCAAGTGAAAGGGTGCAGAACTTCCACTTTTCTGGTAGATGATGATGTATGTCAGGGCAAACCTATCTATAGTTGGGTTTTATGTGAATGTGAGTGGGTACTGGAGGCACCTATTGATAGTGAAAGTGGTGTACATGGTCATGTCTCATATCTTTAGTAACTCCGATGCTCTTATTTTGGATTTCAGATATGTGTCTTTGTAATCTGTAAACTGGATTTTCAGCTCAGTTTTCCACAGTGGCTTACTGTATCTGTATGCTGCTATTATCTGCCCAGTCCCAGTCCCAGGGGAAATGGGTTAGAGGTAGCTGTGCCTTTCTGAGTTTTGTGTTCTTCACTGGGGGGAATATTTTGCTGGTCTAGGCTTCCTAGTCTATCCTAGCACTCTCACCAATATCTCCATGATTAGATCCAGAGCAAGCAGCCCCCCTCTGCAAACAAGGGGTCAGGCTGTAGGTATAAACTTTAATTTCTGCCTTGGTGGATGCTTTTCCCTCAGTGTCCAGAGTTGAATTTCTTCTGCATTTTTTCTGTCTTGTGTGGTCAGTGTTGATCTTTGATAACTGGATTGTACGCTGGTTTCATTTCAATTAATCATATCCCCTTGATTTTAATGCCTACCTGGACTTCTCTAATTTATTCTTCCATGAGCAAAGCAGGGAACTTCCTCTGATGACATTTTATTCTTTTTCCATTTAGGGTTACTTGAGAACTGTATTGCAATTATCAAAATTTCTATTAAAGCCAAAAGCTTTACCTCATTTGGGACTGAAATGGCACTGGTAATGTGAAAATAGTGAAATACCAGGTTTTCCTGTGTCTCTCTGTTATGGGATTCATTTAAACTGCTGTTCTTCCTCCTCTCCATACACCCACTCCCATTTACTTCATAAAGTTTTATCTATATGTATCCCTCACTTTAAAAAAGTTTGAGATGTGCTTTTGCTTTCAAGAAGTGAAGTTAACCTGAAGTGGATTTTCACGTTTGCAACAAGTAGAAAATGAAAATAGAATTCAGTGTTTGTTTTGCAGCAGCCAGTCTAGAGGCAGAATCTCCAGTGAGAGCAGCTCCACCAAGTTTCTTGGCAGGGAACTACTTTATGCAGGTGACAGACCTATTAATCCTATCACTCCTACTTTTACTATGTGTTAGTTTATTTCTGATTTTATGTGTAATTTGGTATCAGTAGGTTATTTTTTGATTCTGAATGCTTAAAAATGTCCTACATAAGTTAACAATAATGGCTTTTGCTTTATGCCATTTTGATTTAAGAAAATGTTCACAGGAATATTCCCACGTTTGTATAGTAGGGGAGATCTGTATAGATTTTAAATAAAAGTCTCTCGAAAGACTGCAGGGTAATCGCTGGTGCCAGAGTTAGAAGCTGAAAGCCTTGTGTATTTTCCTGCATTTGTCAACAGTAAGTCTAGACAGTAAGCATTGATTCCAGGAAGCCCTGATGTCTAATTGTTTATCTCATTTACAGAAAATTTGGAGTCTTTATCACTCTCTCCTGTCCTCTCAAAGTGAGCAGATTCTAAAACTCTTGGAAACATTACCTTTGGGCCATTACTGCTATTATATGCTTGATTTCTTGTATATCATAAGACTTATAAATTACCCAGGTGAATATGAATTATCAATGATTTTTACAGAATGGTGAACTTATTAATATTTATGATTAATCTCTGAGTGGTTTCTTGTAGCTTTCCTACTTTCTTTTATTCATGGGATATTAAACACATCTTCTCTTCTTTTCAGGTTGAAAACACTGCTGCATACACAAAGATATCAGAATGAAGTAGTAGCCACAGCTGTATTTTATAGCTGCAGCTTGAGTTCTTGATAAGACATGCGATCTGAGGCCATCTGCTGGGTTTGCCATATGGTTTAAAATATGCACCACCCTGGAGGGAGGTTTTAGAAGGGGGGGGTAGGGGGTTGAGGATGGGGATGGGGGGTGGTGTTACAGATAAGGTGAAGTCTTTTGTGAAGCCTTTAATGATGATATGCTAAGATATTTGATTTTTTTCCACTTATCTGAAAGGCCTGTTTTTGTCCCTGAGATCTCTTGTTATTCTCATTTTTTTTTTAGAAATTTCTGGTGGCAGATGTGATTTATTTTTCTCCACTTTAGCTGAATCAGGCATATCCTGTTATCTTTAAGCTGTAAGTGTAACTGTGTCCCCACCTTATGAGAAGGTGTGCCCTCACTGCACAGTAAACTTTACTCATCATTTACTTTGATTTCTTCCTTTCCTCCAAATGTTTGGTCTTCTGTCCTGTCTTCTTGGTCAATGCAAGATTTTGTCATAGTCTAGCTGTCATCTTGGCCTAGTGACGTTAACATTTTGGCTCTCAGGTTTTTCGCCTATAAGGTGTATTAAACTATCTCTGTGAATTCATTTATCACAAATATTTATGGATTATCATTTTCTCTGCTATTGCATAGCTTTTCATTAATTCGTTGTTTCATCTATTCTTTGACTCATATTCTAATTTGTTTCAGAAAGAATTTAGGCAGGTAGGCAATAATATTTGCTTTTGTAGCTTACAAAGCACTTTCACAGTATTATCCCATTATGATAATCCTGTGAGGCAAGTAATAAAGATACAATTAACTCCAATGTATAAATGGTATGAAAATTCCTTTCAACAACCAAAATTTGTGGATTCTTTAGGGCAGTTATTTATTTTAGACTAGCAGTATCCTTGTTCTATTTCAGTGATTCTCAAACCTTAGTGTGCATAACTGGGAAGTGTGTTTTAAGTAGAGATTTTGACTCACTGTTGGGGTGTAGTCTAACAATTTTCACTATTAACAAGGAATGTTAGAAATTTTGAATAGGGGGGCTGCTGATGGCACTTTGAGATATACTACCTGGCGCAACATAGGTGCTCATCCAGTGTTTCTTGACTTAATTGTGGACAAAACAAGTCTCAATTAAGTAGTCATCATGAGATATAGAATTAAACTTAATAAACATAAGTAGGTGACAACCTACACTGTGGACACAAAAGGAAACCCAATTTCACGGTGGAACCATTTAATTGGCACCTCAAGTTTCTTAAAGTAAAATGTACTGATACTTTATATCTTACACTCAGGTTTTTCTTGTAGTGTCCTAGACTTTCACAGACATCGAAAACTACCCTCATCCTAATAAACTGTCATTTCCCCTTATTAACAGTTTCTTTTTCTCTCTCTTTCTCTCTCTCTTTTCCCCACCAATGACTGGATACTGGAAGTTCATAGTTTCTCCCACCAAGAACTCCCGATGTAGACATATCTCTCAATGAATACAAACCTTCTAAAGTGGAAGATTGGGAAATTGTTTTAAAAAGACCCCAATCCTACTGCAATATTATATGTACCATTTGCACAGAACCAAGAGAAGTTCAAGTAAAGAGGGTTGGCTGAAGTGTAAGTGTAGTCTTTTATAGTTTCTGCAAAAAAAACTCTAATCTACAGAATTTAAGCAGTGTTTTAAGCCTTGCAGCTGCCAAGGGAACATTGGTCTTCATAGGTCAGGGATGTTCTGCTGTTTCTTGATGTGTGTAACTGCCTCTATACTGGGTTAAAGAATAATTAAAAAAAGTGAAATCATGTCTCATACAAACCACATTAAAGAGTGAACTGGCAAGATGTTGCAGTCAGTTCAAAGCATAATGCAAAGAACAGACAAGTAGATCAAGAATGCTGAAATAATTTGCATATTAGAGGCAAACCAGCATCTCCCACAAATTGGAAGGAGGGGGGTTATAAATTGAGCTTCTCTCCAACTGCATTTTTGTGTCTACAGACATTTTAATTGTCTTCAGTTATCTACAATTAACAGAACTCAAAGAAAATGGAAGAATAGAATAACCCAGAAGGGTATGAGCTCAATAATTCAATATTCTAGCAAAACACAAATTTCCCTTCTTTGGCCTGATTTATTTGGACAGTTTACAGGAGGAATTTGTCCTAAGTTGTGCTATCTGAGACTTCTTAGGTTTTTGTGTTAAATAAGGAACGACGAAGAAAGGAATCCTTAGGATAGTGGACTCAAGGGAGGGTATGAAAGAGAATGTAAGAGAGAGAGAAAGGATGTATCAGAATCATTTGTAGGGCCTCAGGTGTGTGTGTGTGTGTGTGTGTGTGTGTGTATGTGTGTTTGTGTGTGAGAGAGACCTGTTGAAATAGATAATTGTTGTAAAGCTTTAGGTTTCACGTTATTAGTTATCCCTAGAGACTTGAATTTAGTTCAGGGCCACTACTTGCACTGTTGAGGGCTTGGTTTGTCACTTGACTTTAGATACTATGTGCCTATCTTACAAAGTTTATTTGAAGATCCTCTTAGATAATGTGAATTGAAGCATCTTATATGTGATAATATCTGGCATGTATGTAGAGTGTTCCTATCCTCTTCATTTGGATCATTTTCTCTATCCTTATCTTGACTCTGCTCCTTCACTATAAATAAAAGCTTGGAAGAGGCATGGAGTCATGTCCTTTCTCTTGCTCTCCTTTCTCCCTTGCTATGTGAACCGAACAGCTCTCTGAACTTCACTGAGTTCCAGTGGTCTCATCTTTCAGAGAAAAATATATACCTCTAAATAATCTTGTGAAGTCTAAATGAAATGACATGTAAAGGGCCTGATACTTGGCAATTTCTTTGTAAAGGTGAGTCTACTCACACTGTGCTGTCCATTATGCTGGGTCCACTGATTGATGGTCACATATCACAGGTGGGTCAAGACAGGTGTAAAACTATACTGTTAAGAACTTTAACATCCAAGTTCTCCTCCCTCTGAGTGCCCAGTACTTGAACCAGCACTGTGATTTGCCCCTCCCAGCTGGATGCAGTGGAAATCTTTGGAGATGGAGCAGCTGTGTGTTTATATTTGTTGCTGAGCTCTGGGGCCTGGCAGGTTGTGCAGAGGTAGGATCTGAGTGGCATTCCCTTTGAGGATATCTGAATCTATTTTTAGCTCTTTTAAAACTCACTACCATGTTTTCAATGTCATGAGCCTTTTGCTTATCCTCTTTATCTCACTCCCTTAAGTTTTAAAATAGTGGTGATGAGCAATTACTAGAAAGTGATTAAAACAGGTAGAGGGCTCAAGCTTAGATTTCTGGTTTTCAGATTCAAATGAGGAACAATCAGTGGGGAACGTTGGCATTTTTTTCTCCTCATAGTATGTTTTGAACAAGTGTTGATGCTGTGCAGGTCTCTAGAGACGTATAAGAGAATCCCTTGACTTAGTGAATTTGCTTCTAATTGGAAATATGCAGTTTACAGGTAGAAAAAACTAAAAGGGCAAAACATAGCAAAGTGCTCTTATGGGGAGTAATATAAATAAATGATAAATGCTGTCGGTGGGCAGGGAAGGGCTCAGGTGAGCCTAAAAATCCATATTAAGTGTGATTGTGACTAGGACTCTGCTGACAATTGAAAGGAATAAAGAATTGAGACAGGTGGTGAGTGATTTTAGAAAGGAATACTATAGAGAACTCAGGCCAAGTATGTGTACCTGTGTGCATTCAAGCAGTAGCTTGGTGCATAAGTCATCTTCCCAGGGCTCTAAGTTTTTTATTGATGGGTTTCCATGAAAAGATCAGTCACAGAAATTTTCAACAAAGCAAATCCATGGAAGCATCTCAGAACATGACATTATTTTGAAGCTAGGGAGAGGGCCAAATGGGAATCTCCCTTTTCCTTTCATATTATTCTTTTCCTGTTGTTCATTTCTTTTGGCTTGCTTTTAGAACTGAAACCAGGGCCCCACAGCATGAACGGTGGTGGCATTTTTCCACCTCTACCTAAGTGGAGGGAGCCATTGGAAGAAACTTGATGGTTGTCACTGCCTGGGGGCAGACCATTCCCTGGAAGCCAGCTGGGGTTTGAGAGCAGAACTATAGGAGTTTCCTTTTGGTTCCTTTGCAGCATGAGGCTGCAAGATGACTACACAAAGGCCCTGTCCTGGCTGGACTTGGTAGCTAGCCTTGGTCTGGCTATGACTCTGGAGGTATGTGAGGTATGTGAGGTAGTGAGGTATGAGGTAAATGTTCAGCAGCTCAGTAGCTAGTTACTCATGTTCAGCAGCTCAGTAGCTACTTATTCAGTGCCAGGTGGGCTGGTCCTGCAATGACCCAGTTGGGCACTTAGAATTGAAGATGGTCCCGTCAATCAGGTATCAACTAGGGTGGGGGAACTTCAAAGAGTATATAAAGCAGGGAAGGAGCCAACTTGGGATTCTCAGATTCCTATTTTGTGGTTGACCTCCAAAGAAGAAAGAAGAAAGAAGCATCCAGCAGTGTGACCTCCAAAGGCAAAAGCTGAAAGCATCTCTCTGTCTCCTTTCAGTCCTGCAGTACCTGAAAGGAGCACTGGGGGCCCAGAGCCTTGGGTCTTCAAAGAACTGTTGTAGTTGGTGTGGGCCACCAATTCTCAAAGAACTGTAATGCTGGTGTTTCTAATAACACCTTTGTGTTAGGGTCATTTCTGAGAGCTGCTAACATGGTGTATCAGTGAGCATCACCTTCTAGTACAGTTGCCTTTGGTGCTGTTTAGTTCAGCCTCTAGTGCTGTCCATCTTGACCTTCAGACTGTTGCTGTGCTGCTGTGGCGTCATCTCAGTGATCCCGTCTTTGAACACCGCCAGCTGTGCTGAGTTGGACTCTAGCCCCTGCTTGCTGGGGTGCCACGAGCTCCAGGCTCTTGTTGACTGGACAGTGCCATCTTGAACAAGTGACCTTTTGTTGGGGACTCCTGAACACTGGACACTCTCTGGGGTGAGAGAGCTGGGAAACTCTTGATTTCCCATTTGTTAAATAAACTTGGTTGTTGTTCTCTGAGCCTGAGTGGTGTTGCATTTGTGCAAATGGGTAAAAACTCACAGTCATCTGTCCTCCATTAGGCACTGTTCTTGGTTGGTTGAAGCAACCCCCTAGTCCTGTTTCAGAACCACTTGAAAGGAACCATTTTTCAAATTACCCCCCTATCCTTTTGAAACAAACCACTTTAGAGTTAATTGGTTGGAAGAGAGTTACCACCGGCAGGAGCACATTTGGCTCAGTGACAATCTAAGGCAGGGATCAACAGCAGGTCAGGGGGTCATAGAGGGTCATAGGTGGGTCACAGGAAGATCATGTGAGTTAGGAGTGGTTTTAGTTGGAGAAGAGAACAGGCTTTGGAGAAAGGTATGTCTGTATAATTCTTTTTAACTTTAAAAAACCTGTTTTCATAGTAATGTAATATAGCAAGGATCTTTACACTGAATATTAGGTATGCTTCTGGTGGCAGTGTGTTGTGAGTATAAAGTAAAAAGTTTTGGTAATAATTGAAATGGGATTAATATTTCATCTGTCAAGTTACCTGCTTTTATTAATACACTCATGGGGTCACAGACCTCTTTCAAGTCTTGCTCTTTTCTTAGTAAAGTTTGAACTTTAAATGATGAGTTTAACCTTTAAGATTTAGCAGGAATAGTTATAAACAGCTCTGTTATGACCCCTTTTATTTTTAAATCACTTTATTTTTAAATATGCTTTATTAAAACTGCTTCCATAGCCTGTGTCTCTGAGGTTATTTTATTTAACTGTGCCTTCCTTTTATTTTCAAAACTTTGAATCATCTTCTAAGACTAAATATGAAACACTTAGAATTGTGTCTGTTGTGTAAAGTGTGATATGACTCTGGAACCTCGAGTTCTTTAAGAAATGTTACTGTCACCAGACAAGAGAATGGGTCAGGGGGCCCTTAGTCTGACCCAACCTCCCCTAAAAAATGGATTGATAAGCTAACAGGAGTAAGAGGGGTGAACCTAAGGGTCTCTCTCCCAGGCTGGAAAGTGAGCTCTTCAGACCTCCTGGTCAAGACTGAAAAGGGGGCTCCACAGATACTAGTGGGGACAGGCCAGGAGTCAGCATTTAACTCTAGCATTACTTACGCAGATTTTAGGAATGGGGTTTGGAAACAAAGGAATTAAACTTTATTGACTGAGCAAAGGGAATAGGCTTGGCTAGAATCTGTCTGCTGTTGCTAGTTGGAGCTCTGATCAGCAGCAGCTCCATGGCCATGTGGGGCTTGTGACCATCTCCAAGGTGAGTGTCTTATGGAGGCTGTATGCCTGCAGTGGTAGGCTCAGCTGGTCTGCTCTCCACGCCTGTGACCCTTTTTCTCTTGGATCTTTTAACTACCTCCCTTTTCCCCATAGCAGCCAGATTTATAAGCTATGGGAAGGGAGCTAAGAAATGCCCAGAGGATAAATTAATGAAAAAAGAGAAAAACCAAAACCAGTGAGCCAAAGAAATTTATGGTGATGGTGTTCCTACTGTTACCATGCTTTTTAGCCTCTTGTTTATCTGCCCATGAAAACGGTAAAATTCTTGTAAAATTTTTGTGCCTGCTTCCTGTCTAGCCCCTGTCCCTCTTCCGTTACCTCCCTATCTCATTGTCACTAACCATCTTGGCACAGAATACACAGGTTACATTTATTTTGATAGGGACTATTCCCTTATGTTTCTTCCATTATAATGGGTGACCAGATAATAATTGTCACATCTTTAACTATGTCCTATAGTGTGAGGCATGCCAACTGTTCTTATGTTTGTTAAAGTGTTCCATCAATTTATTTCCTTCTTTTCTAAAAGAGGGGTAAACTATATGACAACTTCTGAATTACTTTTATCTGTGCAGATCTGTGAGTACACAGCAGGGCAAAGAAAATAAACGTGGAATTTGGTCTGGAACCTTGTACTGGCTCTGTTTGACCTTGTGGATGAAGCAATTGTGTGTCTGTCTATTGAACTCGGCTCTGGGCCTAACAGAAGCAACTTGTGCCTGAAGTTCTCCTGGAGGATATTTTAATGTTGTTGCTGTTTTTTAGACTATTTATATTTACTACCATTTTTTTCCATCTCATAGAGAACTTAGACCTAATAATATCAGTACTTTCTCTCCAACCTATCCCTATCTCTTCTAAAATGGTGATAATGACCAATTGTTGGAAAGTGATTAAAACAGTGGAGGGCTGTAATCATGATTCTGGTTTTCAGGAAAGACAAAACAATGTAATAGTCCTCTTTCTTCTGACTTGTTCTTAACTCTAGCATTACTTAAACAGATAAAATGATTTGATAAGAAGAGTAATAGAGTTCCATAAGGACTTAATAAATATACAGAGACACTTTGAAAGCATATATTATTAACCTCCATAATGTATACTTGGCATAAACATTTGCTCAATAGACTAAGATATCTACTTTAAAATTTTAAGTGTGCTGGGCATGGTGGTGCGTGCCTGATATCCCCGCTACTTGGGAGGCTGAGGCTAGGGATCACTTGAGTCCACGGGTTCGAGACTACCCTGGGAATAGAGCGAGACCTAGCCTTTAAAAAAATAAATAAAAATAAATAAAAATTTAAAAGCACTGACTTATTTTTCATGCTTCACAGGAGGGTACAGGGTGCACACCTGAGGACTACACACTCAAATTTAAAAAAATGTACCCTTCAGACTGAAAAGTTAAAACTTTCATCATCATTATTTACCTACTATCCCTTGTGCCTTCCTTGTTTTACAACTTAATAAAAGGATGCACTGATAGGCATCCTTTCAAGAAACCATGTAATTGGACTTCACATTTCGTTTTCCATTCCTCTGCCTCCTGCCCCCCACCACACACACACACACACACACACACACACACCCCACATACACTGCACACACACACACCATACACAAACACACCACACACACCACACACACACCACACATATCACACATGCACACACCACACACACACTACACACACACACCCCACACCCC
>PVHY01031806.1:0-12349 GCA_004024945.1 Uropsilus gracilis | reverse complement strand
CCCCCGCCCGGCCCCCGCCCGGCCCCCGCCCGGCGCCCGGCCCCCTCCCCTGGACGCCGCTCCCCGGCCGGGCCTCCCCCGACGCCGCCCCGGGCGGGCGCGGCCGGGCCGACGACGCCTTCCCGCTCTCACCGGCGCGGGCGCGGGCGCGCTGGGCGCGCTGGGCGGGCTGGGCGGGCTGGGCCGGCTCCGCTCCCGCGCGGTCCGCTAGGCCGAGGCGCGGCGCCCGAATGGCGGCCAGGCGCGGGCACGCGAGCGGGCGCGCGCGGCCGGCAGGGGCCGACGGGAAGCGAGGTCGGCGCCGCGCGCCGCTCCGCGCGGGCCAATCAGGTCGCGGGACGCCGGGCGGGACCGCCCCGGCGCCCCGGAAGTGACGTCCGCCCGCGCCGGCCCCGCCCGGAAGTGCGCCGCGCCGGGGCCCCCCGGTAGCGGCGGGCGCGCGGGTTCTCGGGCCCTGCGCCGCCGGACGCCTGCGCGTCAGGGCGCGATGTCAGGGCGCTTCAGGCGCGGGGACGCGCCCCGCTGACCGCCCGCCCGCCCGCCTCCGGGGCGACCGCGGGCTCCGCTGGCCTGGAAGCTTCCGCCGGGCCTCCGCGCCCCGGCACCTGCTCCGGCCTCCGGCCAGCGGGGCTGACCACCCCCCGCCGAGCTGGGCCGGGCGGCGGCGCGGCGGTTGCAAGGCGCGTCCTGAGCCCTCGTGCCCTCCCCCCGCGGCTCTCCACGGCCCACGTGGGTCTCCAGAAGCGGCGGGCGGCCCTTTGGGTCTGGCGGCTGCTCGCGTCGCCCCCTTTGCCGTTCGCGGCGTGACAGCAGCTTGGCGCTCGGGGGTGACGGTGTCAGGCGGACGCGCCACCGGAGTGACCTGCAGGAGAGCAACCGCGCGCCCCAAGAACAGGCCCCAGCCCGGGAAGGGAGGTTTCGGGCACGGCGCCCAAAGCGGGGCGGCCGCACGAGCGCGCAGGGGCCTGAGGGGCCGAAGAGTCGGGTCCCAAGCCGGCACCATCTCTCCCGGCAGCTGCGTCCAGCGGGAGCCCGCCGAGGCGAGACCTGCCGCCCCCGCCGCGAGCCAGGCTTCCTCCCTGGAAACGGCTTCCCGGCAGCCGGGCCCAGGGATTTCCGAGCGACGGGCCGAGCCGGCCCGTCACGTCTCCCGCCCCAGCCCGGCCGTGAGGGGCAGCGGCCGCTCTGGCCGGTGTGCCCGGGTGGTCAGCGCCATCGCAGAGGGAACCGCGCTCTCGTTTGCTGCCGCGCTGGCACGGTCCGACTCCTGCTCTAGTCCCTGGCGCCTCGCCGCGAGGGAGGCGGTGCGCAAGGAACCGTGGTTCTCCTCGTCGGGGTAAGGCCGAACCGAGAGGCGGCGAAGAGGCAGCGGACATGGCCGAGAAGAAAGCCTTACAAGGTGAAGAAACTGCCTCTCCCGGGCCCCCACCTGCAGAAGGCACTGCAGGGCGTGGGGTGGGCGCAGGGCCCGGGGGGTTTACTGTGAGTGGGAGCGAACCACCGGTAAGTGTGACAGTTAAGAAAATGAAACGAGCTGCCCTACGAGCTGGCCTGGCCGCTCAGATCTGAGGAGTTACGTTGCCGGCGGCTGTTTGCCATTTGGAGGAAGACGAGCGATCAAAAGACTGCCTTAACTGGTGGTCTTGCTGTGTGTTTTAGCATCGATTAGCGAAATGCCAAGGACTGGAATCTGAAATGAGAACAGAGGTGACTGACCGGTCAGGTGGGAGGTGACTGACCGGTCAGGTGGGAGGTGACTGACCGGTCAGGTGGGAGGTGACCCCCACAAGCCCCTGGGCCCCCTGACGCCTCATCCCTCTCAGACTGTGAGCTGCCGAGTGGTGTCCTTAACACGTAACTTTACACATACGTCAACTTTTTGTGAGACTAGGTAGCTCTCACCATGTTGCCCGGGGTAGTTCCAAACCCACGGACTCAAGTGATCCCTAGACTCAGCCTCCCAGGTAGCTGGGGTTACAGGTGCGCACCACCGTGCCTGGCTGTAACCGCTTTTGACTCCGCTGAGCAGTCAGACGTCAAAAGGGAGATAGGAGCTGGGGCCCCGGAGGACGTAGCAGGAGCGCAAACTGAGCCACAGAAAATGAAAACACTTGAAAAACCACCAGTCTGCAGGAGTCAGGACACGAGCCCCAAGAGCCAGCCGAGAAGCGGCACAGCTGCAGCGCTGCTTCCAAGGACCTGGGCCACCTGGCCTCCCTCAGGCTCCCCGGCCTGCTTGCCCAGATGCTCCGTCATGACGGAAGGGCCCAGGCCGGCTCCCGCAGGTGCCCTCGGCCTCGTGCTACCACCTGTGCTGGGGCCAGGCGCCATGGGCCAGGCACCTCCGCCCTGGGTTCACCTCATCACAGAAAAGAGGTGGGCCCTCCAGTCTTTCCTGAGAGGGGCCTGCGGGGCGTTTCATTACCAGGTGGCCTTCGAGCCCAGAAGGCTGTTGTTTAAAGCCAGCACCCCCCCCCCCCCGGGGCCTGGGCGGGGCGTCTGGCCTTTCAGAGGCCAGGGTTACTCCTCCATCTTCCTCGGCTTTATAGAGGTGTGGCCGGCACGTCCGTAACAGCCACCAAGCACAAGCAGCCACACGTGTGCACGGTGCAGGCCCTGTCGGTGGGCCACAGGTTTGCTCGGTGAGAACACATTTCACGTGCAGGCACAATGTTCACACACCTCAAGGTAAGTTTTAAAAAGCACTATTTGAATAGCTGGGCATGGTGGCGCGCACCTGTAATCGCAGCCTATGGAGCAAGGCCGGGACTAGGAATTGCTTGAGTCCATGGGTTTGAGACCCGCTCGGGGCAACGAGTCCTAGTCCCCCCCCCCCCCAAAAAAAAAATAGCTGGGCGTGGTGGCACGCCCAGCTACCTGGGAAGCCGAGGCTGGGGATGGCTCAAGTCCGTAGTACCCCGGGCCACGTGAGGCTGCGGTTCACGGGCAAAACCAGCGAGACCCAGTCCCAAGAACCCCAAACCAGCGTCGTTTTATTACAGAAACGGTACGCTGGGAAGGCGGCCATGGCCGAACTCACATCCGAACCAACAGAAGCTTTATTTATACACGGCTCGAAGTCTGGTGCCAAAACGACACACAGCAAAACGGCCCGGGAGGAGACGAAGGCCCACACGAGGAGGAAGCCTGCGGAGAGCGGCCCGCCCGGTGCTCCCGGCCCTGGCACGCGGGACAGCGAGCTCCAGGCCCCGGGCGGCTCAGGCGCAGCCTCCGCTCGCGCCCCGAGGGGCTGCTCTCGGCTCCGGCGGACACGCGCGGTTGGCGCAGAAGGGTGACGCCGCGCAGCTGCTGGCCCACAAGGCCGCTGCCCCACCTCCGTCCGTGCGCCTCGGGCCGCGCCGGGCTGGCCTCACTCGGCCTCGTCACCCTTGCGGGGGGCAGCGGGGCCCGCGCCCTCCACCGCGCCACCGCTGCCGTCGCCATCGGGGCCATCGGGGCCGTCGTCCTGCGGGCGCCCGCGCGCCCCCGCCCAGTACAGCTGCGGGCCGGGCCGGTCCTGCCGACAGAGGGGCCCAGACAGGGGGCTCGAGGCGGGTGGGCACAGTCGCGTCCCCGCACCCAAAGTCAGGCTTCCCCTCACCGCCTCAGGAGACAGGATTTTAAGGGGAACATGAACAGGGAGACAGGAAACACCCAGGCAAACTCGGCGGCACCCCGGTCTGAGGAGCAGGCCCCAAAGGCGACACCCTGCGGGGCGTGGCTGGTGGCTCAGCTGAGACAGACGCGCCGGGACCAAAGGGAAACCTTGTCTGTCTTCCCTCCTCGGGCGCCCCAGAGGGTGGGCCCGGCGGGGCTCACCTGGGCTGCAGCTTCCGGACCTTTCCGGAATGACCCGAGGGCGCGGGACCCAGCGGCGAGGACCGCTGCCCCCACAGGGGGGTTCCGGCATCACCCCCCCGCCCCCCACGGCCCAGCCGCACGGGAATCAGTCGCGCCTTCCTCGCGGGCTCCCACAACCGTTTCTCCGCCGGGGGCTGGCGGGGGCTGCCCGGCCTCGTCACAGCGGGACCCGGACGCACCTCCCGGCCCCGAGCTGCGGGCTGGCCGCACGGGCCGCCGCCCCTCGCTTCCGCCTCGTCTCCTCTCCCACTCCCCCGCACCCTGCTCCGGACCGAGACTGGACGCCGTCCGCATGCCCGGCCGTCAGGAGCACCCCTGCGTGAAGGGTCCGCACCACGTCCTATCCCCACCCCCCGGACCCGGGAACAGCCAGCTGCCACCACCACCTCCCCCTGAGGCCTGCACCCCCATCCCAGGCACCGGGGAGCACACCCCCCCAGGACCTGTACCCCCAGCTCCGGCCTGTGTTGGCCACGCCGGAGGCAGCCAAGGTGCCGCCCCACCGCGTGGACAGCCCTGAGGGGGGCGAGGCCGAGCGAGTGCCCACCTTGGGGGCTGCGTGCTGGGCTGCAGGCCTCCCGGGGCCGGCGGACCCGACGGCGCAAGCCGAGCTCCCGGGGTGCCAGGGCAGCGGGTGTCCACTCACCACCCGAGGGGACTGCTGACCAGTCACCCCCAGAGTGAAGGGGAGCCCCCCAGATGCCACCGTCCAGGGCGACGTTTCAGATCCCTGGTTTCACTCTCAGCTTCACGCCACGCGCCCTTCGTCTTCCTGGGGCAAAGCCACGCGATCCTGGGGAAGGTGCTGGCCGGTCCACGCAACACCGGCCCGTGGGGCGTGGTGCCCGGGGCCCGGTGCCCTCTGCACGGCTGGCAGCACATCCGGCGGGCGGTGGCCAGCGAAGGCCGCGCCGGGGGGGTGGGGGGGGCGTCCGCCTTGGTCCCAGGACGCAATCCTGGGGGCAGCCACAGGCTCCGGCCTCACCTGGTTCCCCACGCGCTCCTTCCTGGGGGCCGGGCCCTCCGCGCTCCTCTCTCTCCCGGGCCGCTCCGCAGCCTCCAGGGGGCCACCGTGGTCCTGGCCCCCTCGCTTCCCGCGGTCCGGGGTGAAGCCTCGCCCCCGCTTCAGGTCATCTTCACTCCTTCGTGAGGACCGGCTGGGCTCGCGGCGGGCGCCGGGCCTGGCCCCCTCGGCCACACAGCACCGCCAGGGTTCCGGGTCCTTCTCCCGAAACCTCCTCTCCGCGTCCGCCTGCTCCTGGTCCCTGCCACACGGCTGCGGCCTGGACCGACACAAAGCGCCCGCGACACCCGTGACCGGCCTGCCGAGGACCCGGGGGACGGTCCGCCCCCCCCCCCGCACGTGGGGCTCCGGAAACTGCGCACGCGCGCAGCGACCACCAGCCGCTCTCGGAGCCCCCAAAGCCAGGGGTACACGTCCCGGCGTGGAGCGAGGAGATCACGAGGGCGAGGACCCCGGCCGCCCACTTGTGGACGCAGGTCCTGCTGGCCCAGCACAGAAGCGCTGCCTCTGCCCCTCGAGCTACCGGTCAAGCCGCGGCAAAGAACCCACCCACGGCCCCGCCGAGGGCAGCGCCCACAGCCCCCGGCGCCCGCCAGGACCCTCCCTCGGCCGCAGCGGTCGGCACCCCAGCAGGCCGGGCCCAGGGCCGCCCCGCCCAGCCGGCCTGAGGGAGGCCCCGCAACGTGCTGGGACAGGGCGCAGAGGCCACCGCCGCCGGACAGGGGCCCGTGCCGGTGTGAGGACGGAGCAGGGGCCGCGGGGGGCCCGGCCCCAGGAGCCCGAGCAGCTGCCCTCGGGCACGCGCCGAGGGTGATGCCCACGACCCAGCGGGGGCCAGCGGCTCACCTCTCGGGCGGCTCCCCCGGGGGGCTCCCGGGCGCCCCGCGCAGAGCCGGGTGCCCTGTGCTGCCCCCCGCGCCGGCGTCCTCTGCGCTCTCTCTCCGCCTCTCCGTGGCCGGCTCCTCCCCCTTGCCCGGTTTCTTCAGAAGCTGAGACGGCAGAGCCAGGGCGCGCTCAGGGCACGTCCTCAGCGGCCAGCGCGGGCCCCAGAGGCCGAAGGGCGCGGGGGCCGCCGGGACAGCGGGTGCCCCACGGGAACCCGGCCGCGGCCCCGCGACGACGCCCCCGCTGGGAGAGGGCGCGGGCGCTGCACTTCCTCCGGTCTCCGGCGCCCACGCGTCAGAAGGACAGGTCGGCGGGAGCCCAGCCGAGGGGAGAGCCACACGTGCTCCCGCGAGCGGGGGGAGCCGGGGAGCCCGGGAGCCCCAAGGGCCCGCACCACCTCCCGCCGCCGCCCCTTCACAGGCCGCCGGGCTGGAGCCCTCGGGGACACCCGCAGGCACGGCCTCGGTCTGTGATGTGGCCGCCCCCTCCCCCCCGGGGTGGAGCCCGGTGGGCCGCCCCCACGCACCGGCGCGCGGACACAGGGGCCACGGGGTTCCGGGCTCCCCTGCCCGCAGGACGGCTGCCGGGAACAGCCGGGCCCTCCACCAGCGCCGGAGCCTTCGGAGGCGGCCGGGCTCCCCACGGCCGGCAGGACGTCCCGCCTCGCGGAGCACCGGGCTGCGCGGGACCGGGCTGCGCGGCACGAGCCAGCCCGACGCTCGGGGGGCCGGGCCGCCCCGCCCCGCCCCGCCCCCCCCAAGTCACCTGGACCCGCACGTCCCGATCGGCCGCGCGCCGCTGCCGGTCCGCCTCCCGCCGCCGGCCCTTCTCCGCCTCGCGCAGGCGCCGCCGCTCCAGGTCCCGCCGCCGCCGCTCCTCCCGCCGCTCGTCGCGGAGCCTCTGCGGGCGGCGCGGGCAGCGTGAGCCCGGGCCGGGGGCCGGGGCGCGGGGCCCGGGGCGCGGGGCCCGGGGGCCGAGGCGCGGGGCCCGGGGGCCGGGGCACGGGGCCGGGCCAGACCCACCTGCTTCTCCAGCCTCCGTGTGCGGATGAAGTCCAGCAGGGGCGTGCTCCTCCGGGCTGCAAGGCCAGGCGCGGCTCAGCGGCGCAGACCCGCCCAGCTCCCGAGACGCCCCGGCGGGCACGCAGGAGCGCTCAGCCCGGCCGCCGTCGGGCACCCGCCGGGGGCGCAGTGAGCAGCCGCCCGCCGGCTCCGCCCGCCTGTCCGGTCCACGTGCTCCCGCGGCGGACCCGGCGCACACTCGGCCACGGCCCAGCCGGCGGGGCAGGGGCGCCGCGGGCCCCCTCGCCAGTGGCCGCACACGACCGGCCGGGGGGAGGCCGGGGCTCCGGGCCCAGGCGGCTCGGGACGGCTCGGTCCTCGGCACCCGCCCGCCTGCAGGGGGGACCGAGGCGCTCCTGGGGCGGCGGCCGCGGGGGAGGAGGAGGGGCCGAAGAGGCGGCGCTCCGCACCCAGACGCGGGGCGGGGCCGCTCAGCCTTGTGGCTCACGGGGTGGGGCCTGCGGGCCCCCAGCGAGGGGCCGCGGCCACAGGCCGGGGTGGCGGTGAGAGCCGGGACCCGCGAGCCTCAGGCGGGGCCGTGGCTGTCGGCCCCAAGGCCAGCGCGGAGGCCCTGGCAGCCTCCTGACGATGCCAACCCGCCCGGGACCCTCGGGCAGGTCCGGCGGGGGCACAGACAGGCGGGCGTGGTCGTGCCCAGGCTCCGGTCTCCAGCCCACGGGCGACGACAGAGGCCCGGGGCGGCGGCGCCTCGCCCAGAGCCCGGGCGGGGGACGCTGCGGGGCCAGAGCCACCTCCACACACGCGGCGCGCACACAGGGCAAGGGCGGCCAGGCGCCCAGCGAGATGCCGCCGCGCCGAGGACAGAGCCGTCCCCCCACGGGGTCCGGAGCACCGGGGCCCGCGCCGGCCTCCTGAGGGCAAAGCCAGAAACACCGGCCGCGCCCACACGCGCCCCACGCCCACTCCACACACACACGGGGGGGGGCCACGGCCAGCGCGGCGGGCAGGGCGACACAGACCCATGAGCTCGCGCGTCTTGGCCTCGATGTCCCCCAGGAGCGTCTCGGGGCTGGTGCTGCTCTTCTCCTCCTCCGCGGAGTACGATTCCAGGAACTGCCTGTACTCGGGGTCTGAGGGCGGAACGGTCACGGTGAGCCGCCCGCACGCGGGGCCGAGGGTGGCCGCGCCGGCAGGCCACGCCCAGCGCCCGCGGGAGACTCGCCGTCCTCGATGCTCCCCATCCTGGCATCCTTCTTCTTGAGCCTCCTCTTGGCCGCCTTCTGGAAGGGCGCAAACTCCACCACGGCGGGGTACTCCAGGCCTTGAAGGACACAGAGACGCCACCCTGAGCAGGAAGGCCCTCCTCGTGCCAAGATGCCCGGCGGCCACCACGAGGCCCCCGGAGCCGGCTCCGGGCTCAGCCAGGAGCAGCCCCTCGCCGCACGCAGCGGCTCCTCAGGCCGGGGAGGGGCCGCGTGGCCCGGCGTGTCCGAGGCGCATCACCCCGGCACCTTTGGGCATCTGCGCGTACACTCCAGACCCGACCTCCTCGGGTCGGGGGCCGCAAGCTCCGAGGCCGTGCGGAGCCCCGCTAGACGCGCGAGGTGACCGGGCTGGTTCAGCCGTGAACGGGACACGAGGCCAGGGAACGCCTCGCTCGGGAGAGACGCTGACGGGAAGGGCTGCTGAGGGCGCAGAGCGCCAGCCCCGAGGGCAGCTGCGCGGCCGCCCAGGCCGAGCGCCGCACCCCAAACGCACGGAAGCCGGAGCCGCTCCCAGGGCCCCTGCCGCCGCCTCGGCACTTCGCGCAGGCCGGGGCCGACACGTCCCCACAGAGCCTCCCCACACCCTCCGGAACGCAGACCAGGACGGTCTCTTCAGAGAGACGCAGACGCGAGCCGGCGAGCTCCTCAGAGCATTTCTCTCACACGTGGTCAAACAGCTGAGCTTCAGGCTATGAAAAAGGAAAGCTCGGCGCCGGGAACGGTGGCGCGTGCCTGTAAGCAGCAGCCTAGGAAGATGCGGCCGGGGCCAGGGATCATGGTTCGAGTCCCGCCCAGGGCAACGTAGCCAGACCTAGTTCCAAAAAATTAGCTGGGTGTGGTGGCACGTGCCTGTAATCCCAGCTCCCTGGGAGGCTGAGGCTGGGGATGGCTTGAGCCCGTGGTACCCCAGGCAACGACATGAGCCTGCGGTTCCACAGGCAAAAATAGTGAGACCTGGTCTCAAATGAAAAAGAAAAGTAAGTTTGCTCATTTAGAAAACTGGCCTACGTGACACACTCGTCCTTTAAGGGCACATAAACGCTGTCACCTCGCACCGAGTGGCTGGGATGCTTTGATTTACACGCAGCTTTACTGTAAGCGCATGAGCACAGGAATTAAAATATATCTGAGTCTAGGTACCTCAGAACCTCGTGACTGAGACTCACAAATAGCCCAGCGATACTTCACTGACCTGCTGAGAAACTTCATGCGTTTATTTTACTATTTATTCTATCTTACATCGTCATCCACCTCAGGGTTCTCCCACCACCTTATGCTCCATGAACCACCCTCGTAATGTTTTGTGCCCCTCCCACCCCCAGCTTTCCCCTCCCCCTCTCATGGGCTACGCTTCAATTCTGCTGTCCACGGAACTTTAAGGGAGCGTTTAAGAAGCAATGACCCAACCTTTACTGTCAATGAAGATGTAGCCATCAAAACGATCTCTGAACAGAAGGATGTCATCAGGATTCCTAAAGTTGATGTACGCCCTTGAGTAGAGATGAGGGTACAGACTGAAAGAGGAGACAACGGAGAACAAAGTCAGTGCAAAACACAGCGCTCCCTCAACGCTGACTTACGGAAGACTTTTCCGGGTAAACCACTCCAGAGAAAGCCTTTACGTCCAAGAGCCGTCTCTGAACGGCAACGCTGAGCACACTCACAAAGGGAAGAAGGGCGGGCAAACGCTCCCCGAGGCATCTCAACGAAGGAGATGCGCCAAGTCCGCTTCTCCCTAGCGCAGTCGGGTTCGAACACTGCTCCTGGAGGTCAGGGGCCAGAGGCAGGTTTATTCAAAGCCCCTCTCGCTTGTGCATCACAGCTGAGAGAGGCCAGGCAGGGGCCACCGCAGGTGGAAATGGGACATCGGGAGCAGCTCTCTGGGGGGCGCTGGTACCCCGAGACTATGCTCAGCGCCATGGAGGTCGCAAGAGAACTAAACCTCCCCCACCTCCCAGCCACCCGCCACAGGCAGGGGTCTCCAGCCCTGGGTCGCAGACAGGACCCAGGCGCAGACACGAGGTGCCCTCAGGGGGTGCGATTAGTCTCCATCGGAGCCACTCAGGGCCAGAGCCCCCCCCCCCCCCCCCCCGCAGGCTTGCCGGGCCCCTGCTCGTGTCCGGAAGCCACCTGTCGCTCCTCTGGGAGCGTTTTGTTTACTAGGACTCTGCTAGCGGCGTTTTCTTCGAACGGACTAAAAATCTCACTTAAAGACTTCTGTTCAAGCCGGGCACGGTGGCGCGCGCCTGTAAGCGGCAGCTTAGGAAGCTGCAGCAGGGACCGGGGATGGCAGTTCAAGTCCCGCTCCGGGCAACATAGCAAGACCTGGTCCCAAAAATAGCTGGGCGTGGTGACACGAGCCTCTAATCCTAGCTCCCTGGGCAGCTGAGGCTGGGGATGGCTTGAGTCTGTGGTACCCTGGGCAACGTGAGCCTGCGGTTCCACGGGCAAGAACAGCGAGACCCGGTCTCAGAAAAAAAAGGAGATTTCTGTCCAGAGAAAAGCGTCCGTGTCTGCCACAAACAAGCACTCAACGCCGGTGACAAAAACGGGCAACGACGATGGGGACCACGAAGACACACGGATCATCGCTAAGCTCTAGCCGCCCGGCCGGGACCCGAAGGCGGAGCCCAGGGCCTGCTCTCTGTCAGCAAACGGAAGGCCTGGAGTCGCCAAGTGCCAGGAGCACCGGGCCACCCAGCTGTAACCGGGGACGGAGCGTGTACCTCGGCAGGGGCGGAGCACCGCCCGTGCCTGCAGGAAGACCACGGGAGCCGGGCCGCGTGGTGCTGGCTGGCTGTCTCGGGTCACTGGGTGCGTCTGGGTGTGTCTTCTGAAACCCATCAGGCTGCAAACCCAGGGGACAAACCCAGGGGACCGGGCTGACCCGGAGGAGGGCTGCCCGCCAGACACAGGCGAGCGGGAGCGGGAAGAGGCCGTGAGAGAACTCATCTGCACAGGGAGCAGGAGAAGGGCGTCGGGCTGAGGGAGGACAGAGCCGAAGCCGGGACGTGTCGGCCCAGACAGCATCTTCCGAACAGAAGCCAAGGCCAGGCCAAGCCGAGGCAAGATGGCGCATTTCCACGGACACTGCTGACCCGTTCACCCGGAAGCGGCCCCGGGGTGGGGTCTGGGACGCTCCGCCTTCCGCCCACAGCTGGGCTGTGAGGCCGGCCGCTGCCCTGGACGCAGCTCCCCGCCGCCCCGCCGGCGGCGCGTCCTGGTCGGCCAGTGCCCGCGGGTCCCGGGAGCCTTGACGCACGCCAGGCGTGGAGCGGCACGGGTGCGCCGAGACCCGACGCGCAAATCTGAAGGGCCGCGCAGCGAGCAGGTCTCTCTTCAGACCCGGTGGGGCGAAGGGAGGCCGCCTCAGGACGCCCCCAGGGTGCCAAGGACCTGCCTGCTAGAAATCCCCGGCGGGAGCCGGTCCGCCCCGACCCCGAACCAGGGCGCACGCGCGACTGCGGACCTGAGGTCGGCCGAGAAGAACTCAAAGTAGTCGTGTGCCGGCAGCGGGCACAGCTGCTCCTCCAGCTGCTCCTTGGTGAAGCTGGGCGGAAGCCTCCTGATGACCACCTGGGGAGAGGGCGCGGGTCTCAGCCGCAGGGCGAGCGGGTCGGCCGGGGCAGCGGACCTCAGGCCAGGGGCCCGCCTCGGCCGGCAGAGCCCCGCCGGCCCAGTCCCAAACGCCGCCCGCCCGGACGCCCCGCCTCTTCCTGGGCCAGGCCGGGCCTGCTGCTCTCGCACCGCGCTCCCTGCGGTCCCCGCAGCGTGGACACCACGGGCCGAGGCCGGGCCCGTCTCAGGCGCCGCCGCAGGTGAAGGCAGCGCCCCCTCCGCACGCCCCAACGGGCCGGGAAACGGGCGCGCCGGCCGACCGGGCCGGGCGCTGTCCGCGGTGCTGAAGGCGCGGCCCCCCCCGGCCCCGCCCCCTAGACGCAGGCCCCGCCTCCGCGCGGTCCAGGCCGACGGGGCGCGCGAGGTGGCCCCGCCCCCACGCCGCTCCAGCCCGCCGGGTCTCGCGAGGCTGCGCCCGCCCCGCCCCCACCTTGCTCAGGGCCGTCCTCTTCTCCTCGCGAGGTTTGCCCGCGCAGCTCCCACAGCCGGGCGATGCGGCCGGCGGCGCCTCGGGCTCTGGCCGGGGCGACTCTCGGCGGAAGTGGACATCCACGGCCGACAGCCTTTCCCTCCCGCTCGGGCCCCGCGCAGCAACTGCCGCCCCGGGGCCTGCGGCCCCCTCCTTCTCCGAGCGCATCCCGCTCCCGCCGCGGAGCCCCCACCGCCTTCCGCCC
>PVHY01031805.1:0-12338 GCA_004024945.1 Uropsilus gracilis | reverse complement strand
CCCCAGTTCTGAGTCACCAGCCCCCAAGCCCAAGCCCCACAGGAAAAATGCAAATGACTCTGGGGACCAGGGAACTGCAGCCACCTCCGCGTGGGAGCGGATGGTATAATATTAGGCTGTCGCCCAACGAACGGCATTAAACAAACGCGCAAAAATAGCAGCCGTAATTACTCCTATACAGTAGCTCCATCCGAGCCCTCCGTGCAGTGGGCGCCCCTAAACACAGGGCTGTCGCCGCTCCTGCTCCTCGGGGCCTTCCTCCTTCCGTCTCCCCACAACCGCGGAGGAAGGAGCCCCCGCGAGCGTCCAGAACCCTGCTGCTTCCCCGGGCAAGGGGCGGAGAAGGAAGCCAGACCCCGGCAGCACCGACGTGCAAGCAGGTGGCCTTCCACCTGGGGCCAGCCCAGCACAGGCCCGGTCGCTGGCCCCATGCGATGGACCAGCAGACCGAGCCCCAGAGAGCGTGCGGGACTTGCAAGGGGCCACTGGGCCGTGGCTAGGGAAGCTCAGGTCCGAGCAGCTGCAAGGCCGAAGCTCTCCACCTGCCGGGCCACTGTTTCTGGGACCAGCACCTCCCCCACGCGCTCCTGCCCCAGCTCCCTGCCGACACCTCCCTTCACAGGCCCCCGCCACGCCACGCACTGCAGCTTCGGAGCCGGATGTCAGCGCAGGGGGCGTGTCACCCCGCTCAAGCCCGGGTCAGTTGCGGGGGGAGGGGGGGTTCCTCACACAAGAGAGCAGAGAGGAAGCGGCCGGCCTCAAGCAGAGGCTGGCTTCCTGGCAAGCGGGAGGAGGGCACAGGGCTGTACGGGAAGGCAGTGGCTCTGGAAGGGGCCCGTGCGGATCCGGGCAGCTGGCCAGCAGGTCTAGGGCGCAGGCGCACCCCAGCAGCACGCCAGGCGGGGCCCTCACGGCAGCTGCGGGGTCCTCTGTCTGCCCGAACCGCCAGCCCACGCGGCAGGATGGAGGGCCCTGCCTCCGTTGTGAACGTAGCGCTTTGTCCAAGGGGTGCGCATGGAGGGGGTGGGGGCACCCGGCCATCGAGGGTCCCCCAAGCCACGCAGGGGGATGAAGACCCACCGGCCGAGCTCAGGTCCTGTGGCTCTGTCCTCAAGAGGCTCCCGCTTGGACGAAGCCATCGTGGTGATGATGGAGATGACCACGACTGTTCATGCCGCCTGGTGGACGCTGAGCTGGGCTGGGACCCCTTCAAGGAAGGCCGTGTCCTCCCTGCCGCTGGGGGCGCTGTCAGCGGCCCCTCTGTCCTGAGTGTCTTTCCTCGGGAAGAGCCCCGGGAAGACCACTGCCAGGCCCTCTGGCGGGCACCCACCTGCAGTGCTAGGAAGCATGCTGGCCTCCTGGACATGCTGGCCTCCTGGGCATCTCGGCAGGGCGGGCTTGCCTGCAGCGCCCCCTAGGGGTAGAGCCGATGCCGCCGGCTCCTCGGGTGCAGCAGGACAAGGACACGCCCCCAAGTGCCCGTATGTGGTAGGTTATTGCTGCAATTGCCTAACCGCTGATAAAGTCCCCCAGAGTTGCTTGACCGTGAGCCTCGCCACAGGGTTCACGGGCAACCGCAGACATGCCCCTCAGCGGACATTTTCTATTTGCCTCTGCTCTGCAGCCAGTGCCCCTTTTTCTGCCCAAGGAGTGGACAAGGGCCTCCAGCTGGGCTCACAATGGTCTCTCCCTGGTGAGCTAAGTGGGGGGGGCGCTCCCCCACCCACCCACTCTGTGAGGGCAGCTCAACCCTTGCAGACCCACCCTGTGCCCATGTGGGGCAGCGGGCCTGGAGGGCCCTAGCTCCTGGGCCCCCTGCCGAGATGCCTCAGCGGCCGGCAGCTCACGGAGCAGAAGCCCTCGCTGCACAGTCCTGCCTCTGCCTCGAGTCAGGTCCATCCTCTGGCTCTGCTCTGCCCTTGGGGGCCACGCCAGATCAACGCTTGCTGGGCAGCGTCCCATCTGAGAGTGAGGCTGGGTCCCCACCACGGGTCACCTCTTCTGCAGATTGAATGTCCCTGGGCCCCTCCAGGCCTGTGGGTGCTGTGCGCTGGGCCATGCATGTCACCATCCGGGCCACCGCCCTCCGTGGAGCCTGGAAACCGGTCTCCTCTAAACCAGCCCCCAGGCTGGAGAGCACCCCCACCCCCACCAGGGGCTGGCCTTGTGCATGCTCTGCTTCCTTCCTTAAGAAGATGGCAGACTGTCCCTAAGGCGCTTCGCAGACCTGAAGTCTTACCAACCTGCACACTGCTCGGTTTGGGGGCGGCGCAGCAAGTCGATCCTTTGCCCTCACCTCCCTCTTACACAATGATGCCAGGGCCCCTTCGACAAAGAACTGGCGCCCGCAAAGGGGCTTTCTGCCCCCAGGTTTCAAACGTCTCCCCCATTTCACAAGACAAAATGTTAGCAATCCTGCCCTCTTATGGCCAGTTGACTCTCGTCTTCTTCTTTAATACGTTTCCTGGAGCAGAAGGCCACACACACAGCTCCCCTTCCTGTGGCGTCTCCGGGGAAACGTAGACTCCGGTTGTGATGCTGGTGGCCACCTCAGCCTGGAGATCAACTCAGCCGTCCTCCCGGAACCCCGCAGGGAGCAGGGTGGAGCCACCCCCCTGGACCCCCTGCAGGGTGTCACCAAGAGCCTCTGCAGGGAACCTCAGCTCCTGGCTGGGCTTCCTGGGTGAGCTGGAAGCAAGGGGAGCTGGGAGAGAAGTTGTAAGGCCAGAGAAGTTACAAGTTCAGAACAAAGAGCTTTTTGCTAAAGCGGCCGTTTCTGGTGAGGGGACTCTCCTCCCTGGAGAACTGTTCTATGTAGCAAGTCGTTGGGTTTCTGGAACCTTCCGCCTGCACTGCCCTGTCCCCAGGGGCTGGGCATTGGGTTGGTTCAGCAACGACGTCCACTAGCAACGTGCAGTTGCGCAAGGCCTCCTGCTGACCTGATCTTCATTTCTGAGACAATCGCCAGACTGGCCAGTCGTGAATGTGAGTTTCTTCTTTCTTCCCAGCCCCCTGCTCCCTCCCTGCTCCAAAGTCACAGAGCAGCCTCCCCAAGAAGCCTACCCCGGTGAAATGGCTCGAGAGTGGCACCTCGTTGTCATCACGGCCAACCCAGGGCTGACAATCAGCACATGCTGAAGAACGAGGGTGCCAGTGGCATCAAGGGCTCCAGAACCTGGGATCAAGATGGAGCGGAGGGACCAGGAGGCAGAATGGTCACCCAGGCAGCAGGATGGGGAGCAAAGGGGAAGGACGATTCCAGAAAGGAGGCTGTATCAAGAACCCAGCAGGCCAGTCAACAGATGTTTTGACCCAAAGGAGCCTGAGGCTGCGGGAGGACCAGGGCCTGGGGGGTGCGGGCATGGGGGTGGGGAGAAAGGATGACAGAGACACAGCCTCACTCAGACAGAGCACAGGCGCCCCTGCCCAGCGATTCCCGGACTCCTCAGGGGGCAGAGGGCACTCCCAGGGGGTCTGTGATTATCAGCACCCAAGAACACAAGGCGTCAAGAAGGGGAGCCTTTCCTAGGGCGTTTCTTAGTTGTGATCACTGGCTTGAGTCCTTTATGAGGGAAGAGGACTTCCTGCGGGAATAGTCATCCAACACGGATAAAGGCCGTTTCTCACCGGGCGCGGTGGCACACGCCTGTAATCCCAGCTACTTGGGAGGTGGCGCCTAGGAATCACTTGGGTTTATGGGCTTGAGACTACCCAGGGCAACACAGCTTGCACACACACACACACACACACACACACACACACACATGTCCACCCCCCCACCCCCAACACCAAGCTTCCGAAGGCAGAGCAGGTATGTCCCGCTGGGAAGATTCCGCAATGGGAAGGCTGATGATTAAGCTGCAAACACATTTGGAGACACTTCTTTGGCCAGACACGGCAGGTTGCTCTGAAAACCCACCGTCTCTAGCCAAGAAGAAAAATGTAGAGAATATAGCGATTCTCTCCAAACACGCTCATCACCGGGGATGTGAGAGAGGGAGAGGGAGGGCAGGAAGAGGCAGACCCCGGACAAAGGGTCTGAGTCCAGGACAGGGGGCCTGAGCCTTGGCGCTGAGGCAGGTTGAGCGAGGCGGGCGGGGGGTAAGGGGTGTGTCAGTCTTCTAGTTTGGGGTGCCTAGGCCCGGATGTGGAGCACAAGCTTACTTCCTGTGTCTTTCTGTGTGAGAATGAATTTCTCAACAGTGGAGTCCCTGCATTAAGGATTCACGGCCCATGATTTTCAACCAAGTTTCCTATGTTGATGGAGGTACATCTGTAATGAACTTTGGGAGCCTTTCAGGGAAGCTCACGCTCCTCACCAGGACCTGCTGGTTGGCATGGAAACGTCCAGTGCACAGATGCAGTTCAGGCAGGTTAAGGCATATTTGGGGTAAAGCATAATCTGCTGTTCTGTGATGGCCATTTGGTGCTGTGGATATTCGGGGACTGAAGCCAAACTGCTTCGACCTTCAGATATTGTCCACCAACAAGCCACCAGGCAATGACTAATAGGCGGGCTAAACTTGGAGGAGGTAAGCACAAGTGTGAAGGGTGCAGCCCAAATGGGTGACTGTCTTGATGGGATCTGAAATCAGGGAAGGCTTCCCTGAGGAGGTGACATGCTTGCCCAGCCCTAAAGGATGGGTGAAGAGTTTCCCTCAGGAAAGTCCTCAGGCAGATGTTTTCAGTGAGCAGTTGGGGAGCAGCATGTGCAAATGGTCTGGGGTGCGTTTGAAACCCAGAAAGATGTCCAGGACAGCAAGCAGGAGCGTTAGGGCGGTGAGGGTCAGATTACAAAGGAATTATGACTACATATTACCTGGCATTTTTGAAAAGAAAATATTTAAGGAACAGCTCTCCTATAAACTGGTCAAATAAAAACTTCTGTGCAGGCCAGACAGGCCCGTGGAATCTATAAACAACCAAGGTTTGGAGTCAATCCCAAAAATGGTGGCGTGATTGAGGCAGAAATGTGGTGCCCAGCCATTGTCAAAGCCACCGGCTCAGAGGCAAAGGGAGAAGCTCCACCTAGTGGCCAGATCTCGCAACGGCATGAGCGGAGCCGCAGACCGGTGAACCCTGGCCATCCTCAGGGTGACGATCAGGAGAGACATCAGGAGAGACGATCCTTTCCAGCCCCACCTTCCCCTCTCCCCGCAAGGGAGGGCGACTGTTCTTCACCCCTAATAGCAAGTAAGCAAAGATGCGAGCATTAATATTATCATGAATAGCCCCGTAAATGAATAGATACACATTTCTAAACCTCACATATATGTGTGTGCCCAGGTGCACGTATTTTTTTATCACATATTACTAACAGTTTCATTTTGTTAATAGTCTTCTTAATAATTCATTAAACAAAATAAAATTAAATTATTTCTAATTTGCTCTAGATATCTATATTGAATGCAAGATTCATATTTTTATTATTTCATCATTTTATAGTTGTTACAAATTATTTATGATTAAAATTAATGCTATAAATAGTAATCAATCAACCAGATCGATAGTGCTAAGTATTATAATGATGAATTGCAAGATAGTAAATGTTATTGTTGAAGTCATTATATAATTTAATGTTTGTAATATTCATCTTTCTCTATAGACTCTCCTGTTTACCCGAATGCATCTCATTTAAAATAAAATAAAAGTCTTTACCACCCTGACCGGAAATGGAAATACACCATGAGGCTTGGGAGGAGCAGAAAACGACGATCAGGATGAGTCTATGGAAAGCAGGACGCATTCTCGCCGGGCCTGGTGCCCGCTGAGCCATCCGGATGCCAGGCCTTGCTCTAGAGGGAGGTGGCAAAGCTCCCCGGACGCTGGAGACAGAGGAGCAGGAGCGAGGCCGGCCTCCCGAGGTCCTGAGGTTCGTGAGTGGGGAGGAAAATGCCGTCCCTGCAACATGCGACGTTGTCCAAGTTCTGCTCCATGCGTTCTGCTTGGCTGGGAAAACCCTTGGCTTGGGGGCTTGTCCGGGACCTTGGTAATAAAGGTGGCCCGAAACCAATGTCCTCCTGTCCCCACCCACCCAGACCCGGAGCTGACCTTTGCAGGAGCAAGCTCACATGGCAAGTGAGCCTGGATCTCCTCATTGCCACTCCCGGCTCTGCACCCTGGGCAGCCAATACTGCCCTCTGCTCTTGGGGGATGGGATGGGAGAGAGAGCCCCAGGAAATGTAATGATGCCATATATATATAGTGTATATATATATACACTATATATATATACACTATATACACACTATATATATACACTATATATATACTATATACATACTTATATATAGTATAAGTATATACATATATATGTATAAGTATAACATATATAAGTATATATATATACTATATATATACTATATATACATATACTTAGATGCATGAATATATAAACAAATCAATTAATTAAAAACAAAAACATTAGAATAAACTAAAGCTGCTTTTAGTAAACTGAATAGGCAGGATTCTTGGTGTAGTTTTTAGTAAATCTGTGTGTTATGATTTGTCACCAGTTGGTTGGGCAGGTGACGCCTGCCTGTAGGCGGCAGTCTAGGAAGCCGCAGCCAGAACCAGGGATCGCGGTTCGAGTTTCGCTGGGGGCAACGTAGCGAGACCTAGTTCCAAAAAATAGCTGGGCATGGTGGCACGCACCTGTAATCCCAGCTACGTGGGAAGCTGAGGCTGGGGATTGCGTGAGTCCGTGGTACCCCGGGCAACGTGAGCCTGCGGTTCCCCGGGCAAAAAGAGCGAGACCTAGTCTCAAAAAACAAACAAAAAATGATTTCGTCATCGAGGGGAAAATCAAGGAGAAATTATGATCTCCCTGTAATTGCTCTGTATTTTAAAACTGTTTATGTTTTAATAGACTCTTTTGAGACCCTAGATTTATAGGCAAATATCAATTTACAGTGAAATTTTCAGGGACTTATCAAATGCAGTTGTTCTCCAAAATCCATTGCACGCCTCACTCCCGATCAGTCTGTACAAACAGGTGTTCCTGGTCTACCTGGGGACTCCCGGAGTGCTCACAGGGTAAGCAGGACGGGGGCCCCTCGCAGGTGGTTATCATTTACCAACACGCCACCAACATCTGTCTCCCCTAATCAGCCACGTGCCAGAGTCCAAGACAATCTTTCCAGAAGCAAAGACTCTGCTAATAGAATCTGATTAGAAACAGGAAGAGTCTGTTCAGCCCAGGAGCCTGGGGAGCTAGAGATTCAGAAGCCGAGGAAGGCCCCCTTGTATGTCCACTGGGTTCCTGATCAGGGCATCCGGGCACTCACCCTCTTGCCCTGGGTCCTCCCCTCGGGATGGGTGGGGTTCAGCAACTCGGTGGCTTAGGTTGGGGCTTGCTTCCTGCCCCAGTCTGTCTGTCCTACTCTCTGTCTGAATCTTGTGAAATCTGCTAGGTCAATGGCTTTTCCTCTTGCTGGGGCGGAGAGTGGAAGAGGCTGCAAAGAACTCGCTTCTCTGCAGCTTCCAAACCAGAGCTTCCTGGCTTTGCAAGGCGCTGGCCCAGAGCCTGGCCCTGCACACTTGGGACTCGCTGACCGAGGATGCGCGAAGCATGCAAACGCGTCCTGTGAACTCCGGGCGATTCGGAAGGCACCAGCTCCTGGCTCGGTGCAGTCTCTGCTGTTCCAGCGAAAGCCAGTCTGTACCTTCCGGAGACCTAGATGTCACACTCTAACCCTCAGTCACTGCTTCTTTAGGGTGTGTGGCCCAGACTGGGGTCGTCTCTTTAGACCTTTCATGACTGGAAATGGCATCTGCACCCTGCCTCCTGCTATTCTTTTTTAGTTAGTTAGATGGTTGCTTTTTTATTTTTTAATTAATGATCGATTATTGAGTTTTTATTAGCAGTTTCTTTTTTATTTTTATTTTCTTTTATTTTTTTAAGACTAGGTCTCGCTATTTTTGCCTGTGGAACCGCAGGCTCTCGTTGCCCAGGGTACCACAGACTCAAGCAATTCCCAGCCTCAGCTTCCCAGGTAGCTGGCATTACAGGCGCACGCCACCACGCCCAGCTATTTTTTTGGGGACTAGGTCCCGCGGGACTCGAACCACAATCCCTGGGCCTGGCCACGGCTTCCTAGGCTGCCGCTTACAGGCATGCGCCACCATGCCTGGCCAGTTTCTTTTTTAAACCCAGGGCTTGTGACTCCAGAATTTCAGATCCAGTTTGGGTTCATAGGCGCCTAAAAGGCCTTCCCTGTAACCAAGAGTCAGCGCCTGTTTCTCCTCTACAACCTCTGCCCCGGTGGAACGGATAATGTAGATGAGGGGGTCCCATTCACTGCCCTGGGCAAGGGGCTACCCCCTGGACAACAAGAGCAGGACCTGGGCTCATCCAAGACCAGGAACCCAGAAATGGGGAGACTTCATTTTATTCTAGCAAAAACACCTCAGCAAAATATTTGGCCTTACAATGTGAAACCGGGCACCGGATCACACTGCGGGTCTAGCTGACCTCATGATTGAGGGGGGCTTAGCCCCCCCCCAGTCTATCCTCAAGCGAGCTAAATGCAGGTCTGGATGGGACACAGAGGCAAAGGAAAGGTAAGGCCCAGATCTAAGGCTGCCTTTGCACCCTGTGATCTTGACCTCCTGCACCCCCAACCTCCCCAACTTCGTGGCCTCCTTCCCTCCACTCCATGCGTCCCTCTGCCCACACTTGCTGTCAGCATTCCTGCCCCAGGGCCTTCGCTCCAACTGCTTCCTCTCCCTGAAGCTCTTCTCACCAACACCTGCCATGCTCGCCCTCTCCTCTCACCTCCTCAGCATCTCCTCAGCCTGCTGTCAGCCCTCCCTGATGGGCCTTTGGAAAACTGTCACTCTGCCCAGACACCCTCTCCTTCCTAGTGCCATTTCCCTACTCCTGGCCTGCGGTGCACTTCCTACTAACTTCCTGTGCTGTGTGTGACTCCCGTCTTAGCTTGACCTAAGGAGGGTGGGGCTTTTATCTTTTTTAAATTAAAAAAAATTTTTAATTGATCGCACACACACACACACACACACATATGTGTTTACACTGTTGTCTACCCTGAGGTTCTCCCACCACCTTGTCACCCATGAACCATGATCTTAATCTCTTGTGTCCGTCCCTCCCCCACCATTACCCCTCCCTCTGCCTTGCTCTATGCTTCAGTTCTGCTGTCAGTTTGTTAGTTTGCTTGTTTTCCCTCTATCCCACATATAGTTGAGAATGTACAGCATTTCTCTTTTCTGCCTTACGTACACTAGCATGATTCCTTCTGGGTTCATTCATGTGATCACAAATGCCTCAAATGTGTCTGTTTTGATAGCTTAATAGTATTCCATTGTGTACATATACCACAACTTTCTGATTCATTCGTCTGTTTTGGGGCATTTGGGTTGCTTCCCTATCCCGGTTATTGTAAATAGTGCTGCCGTAAACATCCGACTTTATGAAGTGTTTGAAGTTTGGAGGAGCGTTTTTGTATCCTTTGCATAGATTCCCAGCAATGGGATTGCTGGATTGCATGGCAGCTCCATTTTCAGTGGTGTGAGGGTTCTCCACACAGCTTCCCACAGTGGCTGGACCAGTTTGCATTCCCACCAGTTTGCATTCCCACTTTCATCACTGCTGCTCACTGATGCATCCCCCACATCCACTGCCTGGTGGGTACTAGGCACTCAGCAAATCATCAGCAGATGACAGAGCTGCAGGCAAGTTCCTGTGCCCCACTGTGCCTCTCTTAGGTGAAAACAGAGCTTTGGGCACCTTAGAATCACCCAGAAATTTGCTTAAGTGGTGGGCCCCACCCTAAGATTCTGATCAGGAACTCTGGGGCAGCAGATCTCATCTCATTTCTCTCTCCCCCCTCCCCCTCTCCCCCATCCTCCTCTACCCCTCTCCTCCTCACTCCTTCTCCTCCTCTCCCCTTCTCCCTTTCCCTCTCCCCCTCTCTCTCTTCACCCCTTGCCTGAGCTTTCTTTAGAAGTTATTAATCCAAACTTGCTCAGATTTACTTTGGGGGAGACACCCTCCCAGGAAGACTTCCACACACCCAGTCCCCCAACAGGCAGGACCTACCCTAACAAACAAGATGAGGTACCAAGACTGCCTTCCATCTCACTTCCCTCTCCGCAGTGCCCAGCGCATGGGGGGAGACTTGAGTTGGATTCCACTGTCCTGTTGCTGTGGAGAGTCTATCACCTGAAGGTAGAAGGTGCATGCGTTCTCTGGCCATCTTTGGTCAAAGTGTCAGAGAACAGAAGTTGCCCACTTAAAAAGCAGACCTGCAGCTCTTCCTTGCTTTCATATTCACCACACCCATGATGCTTGCTGCCCTGAGTAAGACTCCATTTTATGACCTCCATTTCTCTGCATAAAGCTGAAATCCATGTTGAATGGCACATTTATCTTTCAGGAATAGTCCTTAAACAGAGGCCCTGTGTTTCCTTTTGCTCTTTCCTTTTTCCTCCTAAATTGGAATATCAATGTGATGTCTGGAGCTCCAGCAGCCATCTTGGGCCACAATATGACAATGGGAAGAGCAGCTTCTTATGGAGAAACAAGATAGAAATGACTCATGGAGGACTGAACCTGCCAGATAATAGAGAAAAGAGGGAAACCTGCCAATCTTTTGGGGGTTTGGTTGAAACCTGCACACTTGTGTTTTAAAAAATAATGGTCTCTTACCTGGGCTGTAACTAACAGCTTGTCAGATTACTAAGAAAGGAAATCACTTGGCTCATTCCGATCCCCTGTCCTTTATGGTGGCATCTTAATTGGATATTTCGTGTCTGGAACTTAGGAAATTGCAGCCACAACCTCAAGGGAATGAATTTCTGTTCTAATCCTCCATTTGAGATCCTAGTTCTTGCCTTGCTCAGTGAAAGCAACACTATGCCCCAACCCAGCATCCTTCAGTTTCCATGTGACTGCTGGCATGGAGTAATTCCCAAGGGTTGTTTGGCCAATCTGTCTGGGGCAGAGACCCAATTTTATTTATTGTCCCAGATGACAGGGAGTAACCAGGAAATATCTAATTACTACACACAAGCAAAAATGGTCATGGGGAGGGCCAGGCATGGTGGCGCATACCTGTAAGCAACAACCTAGGAAGCTGCAGCGGGGGCCAGGGATCACAGTTCGAGTCCTGCTGGGGGTACATAGCGAGACATAGTTCCAAAAAAAATATAGCTGGGTGTGGTAGCACGCACCTGTAATCCCAGCTGCCTGGGAGGCTGAGGCTGAGGATTGCTTGAGTCTGTGGTACCCTGGGCAACATGAGCCTGCAGTGTGGTTCTACAGGCAAAAATAGCAAGACCTAGTCTCAAAAAAAAATGGTGATGGGGAAAGGGATTACTTGTCACCAGCCTGTGTTAGAGCTGCTCTTAAGGCCAGAGCAAGAATGACCATGGGTGTGTTTAAAATAGCAAAATCAACACCAAGTCTCTTCTTGTGGTGCCTGTGATGGCCTTGCTGTTGGCTTCATAGGCAGTGAACGTCCTGTGTGGGGGAAAGGACCCGGGTGATCGAGCAATATGACACACGGGGACCAGTGCAGGGTAGAGATAAAGGAAATCCTATTACATCACAAGTGAAGGCTGGAGTCAAAAAAAAGCTTGGGGGTTGGACTGGAGGAGACTCAGCAGATCCCATCCTGGCTACAAGGCGCAGGGTGAGCCCAGTTGATATGTGCTGAGCAGTGGACTGAGCGTCTCGAGAGAGACATTATTTCTTGGGAAGAGGTGAGTTGAGCTTGGAGGGGCCCAGCTGAGTGAATTGGCCAGCCTGAGACAAGGTGGGCTAAGCTGCTCAGGTCCATCCATCTGACTCCTTTGGAGCTAAGCTTGGGAAGATGCAAATCAGGAATACAGGTGCTACTTGTGGCATTGGAGACGAGGAAGTTAACTGAGAACTAAATGCTGAGCCCAGATACGGACCTAGACATGCACTTACTGTTAACTTCAGACACGCCTGCTATGCTAGCAGGCAAGTTCAGAACTTAGGAAACATTGTCCAGTAGAAATGACCCTGTAAGCCGGGTACGGTGGCATGCGCCTGTAATCCCAGCTACTTGGGAGACTGAGGCTAGGAATCACTTGAGTCCATGAGTTCAAGACTACCCCAGGCAACATAGCAAGGCCTAATCTCAAAAAAAAAAAAAAAATGACCCTGTATAAGGCTCTTAGATTACCTGTCCAGCCCACACAGCCAGGGGTAGCTTTCAGAGTACCTGGACCACAGGCTAATAGGACTCGAAAATCAGACCACCATTTATTTAAAGTGTTTTTCAAAAAAAAATGAGACATTGTTTCTTCCTTTTGAAAAATGTTTTTAAAGAATCAGGAAAAAAAAAAAA
>PVHY01031804.1:0-12352 GCA_004024945.1 Uropsilus gracilis | reverse complement strand
TTCCTTTGACTGCTCCTCCTTGTCTTCCACGCTGTCTTCTCCTTGTCACCTTCAGGTAGCAGGAACTCCATGGTGCCGAACCAGCAAAGTTCACTTTCTTCTCAGGCCTAACTTTTGCACGGCCTCTTTCAGACACAAGTCAAACTCAGCAAAACAAACTCCAACACGGAGTTCAAATCTGCAAACTCCTTAACTGCATCTAGCACACATGCTGCCAGCCTGGGCCAGCCAAGGGTTGCAGGCCCTCGGTGGCCACATGGCCAAGCTCACATGGCTCACATCTTTACAAGATGGCCGATTCCCATCTCTCCTCCATTGAACCTCTCTCTCTATCCCCTCTCCATATTGGAATCCCAATCAATCGAATCCTTCTCTTTGTTTGCACACCCTTTATATACCCTGTTTTCCCGCCTTCCAGGAAACCTGTTTCACCTTAACCATTTCACTTCTTTCTCCCCTGCATCCCCCTGAAGGGAAATTCCAACTAAGGTCATTCTCCCATTTTAGCATACCTGTCCTTGAAATCTGCACTCTTAAACAGGAGACAATGGGGGGGGCACACCCTATCAGTTCTGTACTTTTCATATTTTCTAGAATGTGTGTTTAAATCAGTTGGTCTTTCTTTGCTTAACTCCAATAAATTATTTAACAAAAGTAAAACCAAAACAAAATGAGGAATCAGATTTGGTCCTCTAGTGAATATGAATTTAGTTTGCTATTTTGATACTCAGTTTTCTAAATACTTTCAACCTTCAAGATGGTGACCCTCCAGACTGCAGCATTTGCTACTGGTGCTGTCATATATGAATATTAAATATAGTCTCACAACTTAAGCTTAATATCTAAGTCCTATAAGATCTTTTCTGCCTTTCTTTACCCACCCCAGACTTTACTTCATATTTTATTTTTTATAAGATTTGTCTATAGTGTAGTCAGTATGACAGACTTGGAAGTTTATTTGTAGTTGTGTTTTAAACCCTGGTTTTTACCCTCTCTCTTGGAGGATTGAGGGAACTGGCAATGTTGTGTAGCAATTCTATTGTGTAGCAATTCTACTGTTATTAGATCTCATTGTTACATTTTTTTTCTGTTGTCCTTGGGTGCCTGGATTGAAGATAACAACACTCCCCCAGTTAAATGTTAAAACTACAAGTTTAAATTTGATCAAAAGAAAAACTTTTAGACAATTTCCTTTTCAGTTGACTAGTTTAAGTTTAGAAGGTGAATATAAGACTCAATGAAGTATTCTAGACAGTTATACATTTCCTGGTTATAGTGTACTTGTTTTGGAAAGGGTTAAATGGTGTAGTTAGTGAATGGTTTTCTAGCTGCAGGGGTTTTTGAAAAGAGATCTAAGAATTCTGCAGTTAATTGAATTCTTCAGGCATGGACTTATGGTCATTGAAAAAATTTGAGTGAGCAAATTTCTCTTGCTTTGCTCCTAGATATGGTTCATACAATGTATTAGAGACTCAGAAATTTTTGTCTTTTAAGGATTTTATGTTTGTTTATCTGGTTGGGCATTTCATATGATCGATATGACATGTTATAAGAGAGCTTTTGTGTTTGTTCCCCTGCTTTACCTTCTTGGTTGTTTTTTTTCCTCCCTTCTTCTTCTCCAAGTCTGCATCACTGGTGCTTTTTCCCATTTTTCCCCATCTTGTGAGTAAAGTTTTAACAGTATGTAGAAAGTTAACTGCCTGGAGTCTTTTAAATATAAGTAACACGCAACCAGTAATAAGCTGTCGGTTGTTTTTTGCTGCCTGCAAAGAAACATAAACACAGCGCTCATTTCTGGCAGGTTTTTACTGTCAGAGTTTCTCCTATTATATTTATCTTACAATTTGCCAGGGGGTGAAGTTATTAAGTTTTAGCAGCAGCCATCGATCAAGTTCACAAGTTAACACGATAAAGGCTCTGTGCCGCTCGGATCCGGGGAAATGATGATCCTCACTCGGTAATTAACTAAATGAGAAAGTTAAATCTTACTTGAGAGCTGGGAGAGATGAAAGAGAGGTGTTTGTCAGTTTCTCAGTGGAAATTAGAAGCAGTTTTCTGCAATTCCCTAAGCTGCTGCTCTGTCATATTTTACATAAGCACTGGGAAAACGTCTTGTAATTAGTGCTGTCATGGAGGATTTTTTTTTTGCTGAAGGATGTTGGAATAATTCATTAGATTATCAAGAAAGGCTTGTGTCCTGAAATGATTAGCACAGTGAAATTTAAACCATTAACGATAACAAGTTTAGAGCTTGCTGCAGTGCAGAGGCACCCGGGGTATGTCTGTGCCTATTTCAATCATTTCTTATAATTAAACATTATGTCCTTTTTTTTTCTCCCATCACCAAGACCCATCCAAAAATCCTTTTAAGGTGGCACTGTTTACATCAATAGGTTTACCAGCCTTGGAGGTGTGTGTAGTTAGTAGCTATGTTAATGCAGTAATAAATTAAAACTGCTGTGAGTTTCTCAGTTTAGAACAAAAGAACCTATCACCCTGGAAGCTATAAAGTTGTATGAGAAAACCCACCACAGAAATAAGGGCCTTGATTTTGAAACCTACAAATGTTAAATGATTATCCTATTCCCTTGACTACCTCAAATCCAGAAATAGCCAAACGGTAGTGTTTTTATTTTAATAATTTTTTAACATTAGTTTTTCTATGTTTAGTAAATAGGAAGGAGATAAAAGATTGGCAAGTGTACGATTGTTAAATAATCATATATACTGTGAGTTATTTACTGTGGGTTCCTGATGAGTTTTATTTAAAGTAATTGAACTGATTGCATGTTTTTTCTTGTTGGTTATTAGAAATATGATTCATAATGTGAACTTTGCTTCTACTGACAAATCTGCCCCTTCCTGTCTTCCATGTTCACTAATCAGATCTGACATATTTATGAGTTCACCTTATATGTAATCATATTTAGTAGAGGCTGTTAAAATATTAATATACTAATCCCACTGAGAAAAGTGATGTTTTCTTCTGTTGAAATATACATCCCATTCTGTATGTTTAGTCACCATTTTCTTTTCGTTTGCACTCTCACCCCCCCCAAAGATATAGTGAACTACTTTTTTATCTTTTTTATGAAAGTTAAAAAGTTTCTTATTTTTTTCAAGGAACTGAAAACTGGAATGTTTAAAGCTAGAATCCTTTCTTTGCGTATTCATTGACTTTTACTATGCTTGTTCAATTTATAGCCAGATTCTTTCAGTTTCTCTTAAAATATTCTTACTAAAAGATTCCTCAGTGTTACTGGGGTCAATATATGTTGGGGTCTTTTTTTCCCCTCTCTTCACTGTCTTCACTCTTTGGGAATTCTGAAGCTTTCTGGACCTCCCTGCTATCACCATCCTCCCCCTAAGTATGCTTATTTATCTTTTTAGTGCTAACCGAAATGCAGACAGTGCCATTTCATCTTAATTCAACTAAGGCAATGTTGACTTTTTAAAAGATTTTTTAAAAATAAATTAATACAGGAAGAATAACTTAAAAACAGTGGTTTTATTTATTTAAGTAAAGATTGGCAACAGTCAATAGAGACCTTTTTAGAAATGCCCTTTCTTTCCACTGTATCCCCCTGCCCCACCCATCATTAAAAGTCTTACTCTTTGTTCTGGCTGCAGGAGCAAGAATCTTGATTATAGCCACATTCAGCTTAATGTACCAGATCTAAATATTTGAAGGAAAGCCTTACCAAAGAATTAAAATTGTTATATTGAAATAAATGTATATTATACCCCAGATTTTATAATTCTCAAAAGGTCCTTTCTCCCTCCTCTTTGTGAGGATAAAGTATTTACCAGTTTACCTCTTCTAATCTTAGCCAAACCACCTCTTTCTTGGATTATTTCATCAGACTTCTATTTTTTTTTTTTTTTTTTTTTTTTTTTTTTTTTTTTTTTTTTTTTTTTTTTTTTTTTTTTTTTTTTTTTTTTTTTTTTTTTTTTTTTTTTTTTTTTTTTTTTTTTTTTTTTTTTTTTTTTTTTTTTGAGACTACGTCTTGCTATTTTTGCCTGTGGAACCGCAGGCTCTCCTTGCCCGGGGTACCACAGACTCAAGCAATCCCCAGCCTCAGCTTCCTGGGTAGCTGGGATGACAGGCGCACACCACCACGCCCAGCTATTTTTTTGGAACTAGGTCTTGCTACGGGTCCCAGGCAGGACTCGAACCGCGATCCCTAGCCCCGGCCGCTTCATAGGCTGAAGCTTACAAGCATGAGCCACCGTGCCCGGCCTCATCAGACTTCTAATTGATCTTCTTCTGCTCTTGTAACTTTGTCTTGTTTATCCCTTCCCCACCTCTTCAGCTATTCAATCCTGTCCTTTCTCTATGTGGAAGCTAGTGCAAATATTTCTGTAATACTAGCATAATGTCATACTTGACGATTTCAAACTTCCAGGGTCTCTCTCCTTATACTTAAGATGAAATCCAAACTCCTTACTGTGGCCCAGAAGCCTTTATATGATCTGACTCAGGGCACCGCACTAACCTGATTTCTGACCCGCTTGTTCATTCTCTCGTCCATAGTAGACTTCTTTCTGTCTTTCTCTGAACGCACATTTGACTGACTCTTTCCTTCTCTGTCTGAAAGGCTTCATTCTTCACAAGACTCTCATCTTAAGATCTCAACTCCAGTCTAACTCCTTTCAGCATCATTTTACCTCCTCAGTTAAAGCAGTCTGCCCTACACCTCCTGTTTTGTTACTTCATTTTCTTTACTTATTGGTTTCTGAAATTAATAATTTCTTGTATATTCGCCCTCTAGTCCTCCCCAAAGGAGGTGCTTGTTCACTGCAGTTTCCCTAGCACTAGAAAGGTGCCCAGCAGAATAGTGGCTCAGTAAGTGCTTGTTGCCTGATTGGTAACTCTGAAGTTTTAACCATACTCAAAACTCTTGTCTTATCCCTCCTAGTGTACAGCTTAATCCATAGCACAGCTTTTGCCCATTTTATTCTACAATTAAGTGCCTTTTTTTTCCTACCATGGGTTTTCAGTGCCTTTTTTTTTTAAGCCCAAGGAGTATCAAGTATCATTTGCACTTTTCAGTTTGCAAATATTACTCTCTTCATCTAATCCTTGCAACTCAATTCTAAATGGTTTTTATGTGAGGCACACTTTCTGTCCCTATCACACCCTTCCTTGTGCTTAAAGCAGAGTTTGCATATAAGCTAGAAACTTCTATCATTTAACCCTTGAATTCAGCCAGCCCATGCAATTAGTAGTCAGCACACTTAATATTGCAGTGATGCAGTGATGGCTAGACCAGTTGGCTTCTGAACGTGTTTATTTCCTCCTCACCCCATCACCCCCACCTGGCCCAGGTGGCAGCTTCAGAGAAATTCATGGTGATTTTTAAATGGCACATGCAATATATTTTTGGAGGGGATGGGGTGAAGGGAGTGTTAATCCCTTAGCCTTTGAGGACGAAGCTTGAAGACACTCTAAATACTTTTCATTTTGTATGTGTATCACTTGATAACTTATTTCTTTCTTTTGAAGATAACTGTTCATTGATTGTTACACAGGTGTATGAGAGGTGAAGAGATGTGCGGGGTGGGGGGGCGAGGGGGTGGGGGGAGCATTACTCTTACCATTAACCTGAAATTGTCAGCCTTCCTGGGCATTTGAACAGCAGTGGTCATGAAAGCTTATGTTGGGGAAAGCCAAATCAGTTCTCTTGCCACAAGTAACTATTACCATGTCCTCCCATTCATACTAGTATACAAAACCTTTTGATTTTTTTTTTAATAATTGAACTTCTTTACTGTACCCTTGTGACTTCTCAAAGGTTCTCAAATTGAAATTTTGCTGCATTTACTTTAGACATTAGTAGAAAAATCAGTATGAGCATACTAGAGGGGAGAGGCTTGATAACAAAGCTCTTTATCTCTAGAGTTCTCTGTAAAGGTGATGTCTTTGTTACAAATGAAATTAATATTACAGTGGCATTTATCCTTACAAAAAGTCTATCCTTAGGAGTTTTAAAAAATCGGTTTTATAAAAATAACATTTACATACGACAGTATACCCATTGTAAGTATACAGTTCAATGAATTTTGGCAAATACATACACCTGTATAACAGTCAAACTAAAGAGCATTTTCATTGCCCCAGAAACTTCCCTTGTGCCCTTACTTAGTTAATCCCACACCATATCCAGTCCCAGGCAACCATGGATCTGTTTTTATGACTATAAATTAGATTTATTGTGCCATGAGTTTTATATAAGTGAAATCATAAAATATGTACTCTTTTGTGCCTGGCTTCTTTCATTCAGCATATTCTTGAGATTCATCCTTGTCAGTTTGTGTACAGATTTCCCCTGCTATTCGAAAATGGAATGTTCCTATTTGGTATGATTTGGTAGACTATTTTTGGGGTCCTGAAATGATATTACCATTAATTTATATAGAAAACATTTTTGCATTTTTCCAAACCCCAAAAAACAATCTACCGAATCATACCAAATAAAACATTCTACTTTCAGGTATTTGGGATACTTTGCATAGGGACTGTAGGTTGATGTAGTCCGAATTGTTTATATTCTCCTTTTTTTTTGCTGTTAGAGACAAATCCACAAAGATATCTCTGAAGCTGATATCGTAGAGTGTTCTGCTTGTTATATGTATTTTATAGTTATGGGTCTTAGATCTAAGTCTTTTATCCGTTTTGAGTTGATATTTGTGTATGGTGTGATATGTTCTAGTTTAATTCTTTCGCATATGACTGTCCTGTAGTGTTCTAGTTTAATTCTTTTGCATGACTGTCCAATTTCCCCAATATTATTTATTGAAAGACTTTTCATACTATAATATATATCTTGAATCTTTTGTTGTAGATTAAACATCCATATAGGTGTGGGTTTATTTCTGACCTCTCAGTTCTAAATTCCATTGGTTTATGTGTCTGTTTTGTTCCAGTAATACACTGTTTTGATTATTATCACTTCATAGTATAGTTTAAATTCTGGGAGTATGATAATATTCTTCCTCTTTTTCTGTCAGGATTGCTTTGGCTCTTCAGGGTCTTTTGTGGTTCCATATGAATTTCATTAATATTTGTTCTATTTCTTTAAAGGAAGCCACTGACATTTTAATAGGGATTGCATTGAATCTCTATATTGCTTTGGGTAGGTGGCTATTCTGACAATGTTAATTCTTCTGGGGTATATTTTTCCATTTCTTTGTGTCTTTTAACAATTGTGTCTGTTTCTTCTGGGGTTTATTTTTCCATTTCTTTGTGTCTTTTAGCAATTGTGTCTGTTTCTTTTAACAATATTTTTTAGTTATCTTTGTATCTTCACCTCCTAAGAGTTTACTTTTGGGTATTTATTTCTTCTTGGTATAATTGCAAATGGAATTGTTAATTTCTTCCTCTTCTAATTCATTGTTTGCATATTAGAAGGCAACTGATTTTTGTGTATTGATTTTGTAACCTGACACTTTGCTGAACTGATTTATTGTTTCAATTAGTATTTTAGTGGAGTCTTTAGGATTCTCTATGTATATTATCATGTCATCTGTAAGTAATGAGATCTTTACTTCTTTCCCAGTTTGAATTCCTTTTATTTCTTTCTTATCTAATTGTGCTGATAACTAGGACTTCCAATACTATGTTGAATAGTAGTGATCAATGTGGATACCCTTATCTTGTACCAGATCTTAGTGGGGAAGTTTTCAGTTTTTTAACCATTGAGAATGATGTTAACTGAGTTTGTTGTATATGGCAATTGTCATGTTGAGGTGTGCTCTATTTCCTTTTTTAAAGGTTTTCATCATAAATGGATGTTGACTCTTATCAGATAGTATCTTCTCATTTCTTGAAATGATCATAAGATTTTTACTTTCCTTTTATTCATACAGTGAATTATATTGATTGATTTTCACATGTTGAACCATCTTTGTGTTCCTGGTATAAATCCTACATGGTTATGGCATCCAGTCTTTTTTTTTTTGGGGGGGGGGCGACTAGGTCTCGCTATTTTTGCCTGTGGAACCGCAGGCTCTTGTTGCCCAGGGTACAACAGACTCAAGCAATCCCCACCCAGCCTCAGCTTCCTAGGTGGCTGGGATTACAGGCATGTGCCACCACACCCAGCTATTTTTTTTTGGAACTAGGTCTCGCTACAGGGCCCAGGTGGGACTCTAACCGTGATCCCTAGCCCCAGCCGCTTGATAGGCTGAAGCTTACAGTCATGAGCCACCATGCCCAGCCATCCAGTCTTTTTAATGCATTGTTAAATACAGTTTGCTAAGATATTGTTGAGGATTTTTTCAATCTGTGTTCACTAGGGAAGTTGGTCTGTAGTTTTCTTTGTGTTATCTTGATCTGGTTTTAGTACTAGGGTAATATTGGCCTTGTAAAATGTGTTTGAGAGTATTCTCTCTTTCTCATTTACTTGAAATAGTTTGAGCAGGATAGGTATTAGCTCATTCTTGAAGGTTTGGTAGATCTCACTTGTGAAGTCCAGGATTTGGACTTTGGTTTTGGAGACACTTTTGATTACTATTTCAACTTTCTTGCCTATAATTGGACTGTTCATGTTTTTATGCCTTCCCTATTCAGTCTTGGATGATTTTATATTTCTAAGAATGTATCCATCTTTTCTAGGTTATTGGATTTGCTAGCATACGAATGTTTATAGTTATCTCTGGATTTCTGAGATAAAATATATCTGATTATAAATGATAAATCCTTTCTGGTTTTATTCTTTGTGAGCTTATCTAGAGTTATGTTTATTTTGTTTAATAGTCTCAAAACTGACATTTGGTTTCATTAGTTTTTTAGATTGTCTTCATTTAATTGATCTCTAATTTTTATTATTTTCTTCCTTCTACTGACTTGTGGTTTTGTTCTTCTTTTCCTACTTCCTTGAAGTATGAGATGAGATAATTTGGACTCTTCCTTGTTTCTTGTTGTAGACTTGTATTGCCATGTACATCCCTCTTAGAATTTTTGCTGTGCCGTAAGTTCTGAAAGACAGTCCTTATTGTCATTTGTCTCAAGATACTTTCTTTTAATTTCTTCTTTGATTTCTTCCTTAACCCTGTAGTCACTTACTGGTGTGTTGTTCAGTCTCCACATATTAGAAGTTTTCTTGACTTTGTTTTTGTGGGTGATTTGTAGTTTGACACCTTTATGGTCAGAGATGATGTATGGTGTGATTTTCATCATCATTAATTTGTTGATACCTGTCTTGTGCCCTAGTATGTGGTCAGTCCTTCAGAATGTTCCATATTCAGGGGTGTATAGCTCAGTGGCAGAGCATTTGACTGCAGAATGTTCCCTATTCCTTGAACAGAATGTGCATTTAACTTTGGGGTGGGGGGAGGAGAGGGTGTGCAGTACCCTATAATACTTACTAAGCACTTGTGATCTAATTCTTTAAGAGTTCTTTTTTGTCTTTATTTTCTGTCTGGTTGATCTGAAAGTGGAGTGTTGAAGTCCCCTGCCATAAATATACTTTTCCCAATATCTGCTTACAAATCTACTAGTTATTACCTTATATATTTTGATGTTCCTTCATTTAGTGCGTATATATCAGTGAGTGTTATGTCTTTTTGTATTGTTCCCTTAATTATTATATAGTATTCATTTCTTGTCTTTTTTAGCTGGGAATCTGTTTTATAAGTATGACTAACTCTGCCTTCCTTTGGGTCCCTTTTGCTAATAGGGTTGTTTTCTAGGCTTTTACTCTGTTCCTGTGTTTATGTTTGGAACTCAGGTGTATTTTCTGGAGAGAGCAGAAAGTTGTATTCTATTTTTCAATACAACCAGACATTCTGTGCCTTTTAATTGGTAAATTTAGTTCATTTACATTTTGAGTGATCATTAATATATGAGGGTCTGTTACTACCATTTTGTCTTTAATTTTGTGAGTCTATCTACTTTCTTGTTCAGTTCTTTGTAGATAGTCTTCTCTTTGATCTAGATACTAGAGCTCCTTTCAACATTTCTTGGAGTGGAGTCTAGTGTTTACAAGCTCCTTCAGCTTCTGTTTATCTGAGAAGGTATTTATTTACCCCTCATATCCCTCATTATGCAAGATGGATAGTCTTGCATAATAATGTTGTCTGGCAGTTTTTATCCTTAAGTATTCTGATCATATTCCATTTTCTCCTTATCCATAATGTTTCTTTAGAGACATCAGATGTAAGCCTGATTGGGATTCCTTTTTAGGTTATCTGCCCCTGCCCCCTAGCTTCAGTATTGTTTCTTGACCTTGAAGTCTTGGGAAGTTTCACTACTATAAGTCTTGGTGTAGGTCTTATACTGTTCAGATACCCTGGTCTTTTTTAAGCTTCATGGGCTTGACTTTTTAGTTTCATCTTCAGCCTTGGGAAGCTTTCCTCTAATATTTCTTTAAATAAGTAAAAATAAGCGAATAAGTAATAATTTTTTTTTTTTCTTTCCTCCAATTCTCTCCATCCCCTCTCTTTCCCTTCAGGACTACCCATTCTTATATTGCCTCTCTTCATAGAGTCAGGTAGTTCTCTACTTCTCCACATATTTCTTCAGGTTTTCCCTATCATATCTCTTTCTTCCTTTTGACTTCTTTGCATTGTCATTTTCCATATCACCAATATAATCATTCATTTGATTTATTATGCTTTCATAGCTTTCTCCAGAAATTTTTACCCCATGTGTATCTTTTTATATCCTGCAACTCCATTGTTATTTAAAGGCTTATGGCTTTTTGTTTGTTTTGTTTTTTGGTTCTTCCAGCAGTGGTCTTCTCGCTGCTGGCTTTTTAAATTTTTGTATTAATTGTACACACACACACACACACACACACACACATTACATCATTGTCTACCCGAAGGTTCTCCCATCACCTTGTCACCCGTGAACCATCTTTATCTCTTGTGCCCTCTCCTGATTTTACTCTCCTTCCTGTCTCTTGCTCTATGCTTCATTTCTTTTGGCAGTTTTAAATATTTCTTGTCCGTTTGTTTGTTTTCCCTGTATCCCTCATATAAGTGAGACCATCCCATATTTCTTATTTTTCTTTTTCTTTCTGGCTTATTTCTGCTAATATGATTCTTTCTAGCTCCAACCATGTTGCTGCAAATGACATAAAAATGTTCAGTTTTGATCTTAATGTTTGTTGATTTTTTCAGGACATTTACTTGTTTTTCTGAGCTTTCTTGCCTATCTTTGGTACATTGTTCTGTTTTCTTTCATTTGGTTGAATTTCCTTTTGGCAATTTTGAGTTCTATATCTGATAGAAGATGGGGGAAGATCTACCATGTCTTTGTGCTTGGTTTCTAGAGATTTATTCTCTCTCTGTGGTGTAAAATTTCCCTGTGGGGTTAGATTGTTGGGTCTTCTTTCCCCATTATTTGCTTTCTGAAAGTTGTTGGTACAGTGCTTCCACTTTTCCAGCAGATGGCACTATATGGCAGGGATAACTAGTTTGTGACTGGGTTTTCAGTTGGGGTAGGGAGCGGGGAGAGGTAGTCATGGAAGTAGTCTGCAGTGCCCCAGACTAAAGTCTTAGTCAGTGCTGCTGGCCTCCTCTGGGTCTCAGTCCCACATCTCTACAGTTTGTGGGCTATATCCCTTGTGCAACCCCATTGCATTACAGAGTAGCCCCACTATATCTCTCCAATTCTGTATCCACCTATTCCCCAGAGGAACTGAATGTGGTGAGTCAGACCTCTCTGAACTATGTTTTCCCAACTGGGAGCCCTATGTCTGGCTTCTCATAGCACTTTATCCCTCTCAACCAGATCCACAATATTCAGTTTCCACCCTGGCAGCCACTACTCCCTCTACTCACCCTTTGTTCCTTGAGTTGACATTCATCCACATCTCTTTTGTCTCACTCTGTCAGTGTTGGTTCGTGGTAATCATGAGGTATTCAGGATTCATCCATGTCATAGGATCCTCTGAATTCAGAACCTATGTGGACTTCTCAGTTTATCCTTAGTGAAACAAAGCAGGGAATTTCCTTTGCATTCTCCATGACCACCATTCTGCTCCTGTCCCCTATCAGAGATCCCAGAACCTCCCAGCTGCAGCAATCTCAGAGCAACTTATTCAGCCAATGAAGACATCCACATTGTGTGTCAAAACTATAGGAGCAGAGTGTGTTTCCCTAATTCTCTTTTGAATTCCTTAACTGACCTTCTGTGACTTTCTGTATAGTATCTTGGGGTGGATTGTGCAGAGATTTAAGTTAGTTTTTGTACATGATCTAAATAAAAAACAACATCTTGCTTTGTTTTCCATATAAGTGATCGCTGGGTACAGTGGCATGCGCCTTTAATCCCAGTCTTGGGAGGCTGAGGCTAAGAATCACTTGAGACTACCCCAGGCAACATAGCAATTCCTAGTCTTGA
>PVHY01031803.1:0-12355 GCA_004024945.1 Uropsilus gracilis | reverse complement strand
TATTCAGAATTGACTGTCATAAAGGATATTATTAATATGGGGTACTTGCTCTTTAAATTATAAAAATCTTCTCTATTTGTATTGACACAATTTCAGCTAAAATTATATTGAGCTGATGCAAAAACCAAATATTTGTATTTTGTTTAGGCATGCATTTATTTGATGCCGTAAGGAACATTACTTTTGTAGGTATCTTGAATTTTTACACAAAATGCACATTTCAGGACTTTAAAAAAACTTATTTTTGCATAGTAATAAAATAATCCACTTATACTTCACCTATACTACAACATATTCATTGTACATATCGCTCAGTCTTCTGCATGACTAGAAGGCTCTAGTGGAATAATAAAAACCTAATTAGTCAAATTAGATGGCATATACCTTACCTTCAGCACTGTCACTGGTTCTGCTTAACACATGAATCGCCCTCTTTGGCAAACATCAGTTCCTCTGAAATTATTACTGGAAGGTCCATGCACTTAGATAAAGGGTCTTAGGAAGCAAATCTTCTCAAGGGTGACATCTTCAGTTATTGCCAGGAATGTGCCAAGTATCTCCCTAACTATACTGAGCTGGAAAGAGATTCTTCCACAACCCACTCTTGGGACATGAAGACATCAATTGTCATGACCTACAGATACTGGAAGAGCCACCAGCTCAAGTACTGCCTCCAACCCATTGGTAAGGACCATACCCAGCACTTCTAACTAATCCCAAAATCTCAACTTAAGGGTGTAAACTCACAGATTCATGTTTTTCCACTTAAAAATAGTAAGAGTGGCCAGAACTGGCACTGGGGTGGGAGGATTGGCTGTTGCAGGTTCCCAGTGGAATTAGGCAACTGGCCTGGTGGCCCCATCCCCAGTGCCCCACAAGAAGGTTCCAGTGTCCCATCTGACTGCCCCAAGTGTCCCTACCCATCTTGTGCCAACATATCATCCCTTTCAGAGGTTCTTCTTGTCACTGCTCCTCTTTGCCCTCCTTTGTCTTCCCCCCTCAAAACACACTCTTGTCTCATATTCCTTTTGTGTGTGTGCTCACTTTTTCATATTCTGACAAAAAAATAAGATTCCATAAATAAATCTGGTTCTTTAGTGTGAAAAATAATGAATGAATGAGTGAATGAATGAATGAGTGAATGAATGAATGAATGAATGAACAAAGCCTCTGACTCTGAGTGGTCTGCCAGGCTACAGGAAATCTCCATCTGAAATTCCCCAAAATCCTCACCTCCAGGGTTAGAAATAGGTGACATCTGTGTAACCAGATCTTCCTCCCAAAACACCAAACCCAGTCTGTAACCCTTAACCTACCCTGACACTGACTCTTCTGCCAGTCTTAATTTCTTTCTTAAAATGGGTTTTTATAGTTAATTTGAAAGTTTAGACCTAAAAACGATACTGTCAAACCATCGTTGACAATTGTCTGATCTTACGTCTCTCCTACCCCCTGGTCTTCAACTTAATCCTTTCTGTAACAAGATGTCCAACGTTCACAAGATTTTCAGCCCTGGAATGGCTCCTGGTTTGGAGAGGGTAGCCCCTAATTGCATTCACACCTTAATTACCTTCAGCACCTTTCTCTGAGACCCCCCCCCAGCCCGAAGGACCAGCAGAAGAAGCTCAGGGAAGCTCAATGGCCTTGTGCAACCTGAGGAGTATTTGGGCCTTCTCTCCATGCCACATAGGCTTATGTTTGTTCTTTGGTCTTGAATATCAAGTGGAATCACAGGATTATCTTGATTGACAAATGGAAAATTGTGGTTTGTTTCCTGGGACCATTAACTCTCATCCTTTCACCATCATAGTCCTGACTTCTAGGCCCACAGCAGTAAACTGTGGGCAGAAAGAAAGCCCATCCATCACTGAGGACTGGCCCCTGATGGCCCCTCAAAACAGAAGCATGACAGTGATGGGGGAACCACAGCATGTCTGTATGACCCCAAGCTGTAGCAATGCTGCTGGTGCCCCATCAGACTCTGGATCTGTGTACAGTGACATCTGCAAAGACACTGTGTCCAAATAAAATTGGGTGTTTACAGGGGCAGGGGCCAAGAAATGGAGATTTGTGGGGAACTACCTGCAGCACAAATAATTAGGTTTAGAATGACACATGACAAAAATCCGATAAAAGGGGTCAAGTGTGTGATGACAGAAATTAGGATCCTGGTGGCAAAGATATTGATTTGAGAGGCTGTGCACCTGAAAAACAGTGTTATAAGAAGTGTTATAAAAAGAAGTTCAGTGAAATTCAATGTCCACAGTCTATATAATACCCTTTGTAACAAGTTAGCAATAATACATGATGGATAACAAGGAGTTTTTATTTCAGTTATTGGGATCTTGCTCCTATATATGCGTGTGTGTGTAATCAATAAAAAATAAATAAAATGAAAAAAATTTTCTAAAGGCTCTTGCTTGGAGGGATACTAAGTGAAAATATTAATAAGTGAAATATTAATATTCTAAGGAAACATTAATATTTAGCTAAAGACTTAAAAATGATTGTTATTAAGGAACTCATCATCTTGTTTGTTAATGTTAGCACTGCACCCAGGAAGAAAAGTGAGGACAGTAGAGTCAGGAACTAAGAAAAATCCCTTCTAGAGTCAAGATTGAGTAAAAGGGCTTCTCAAACATCACTTTAACCCACAAAATTTCACTTGTTTTTCCTTTCCTCTACCACTTTACATCTACTTAACAGATAACTCTTCCCCAAAGAGCTTAGAAGAGATGGCTGGCCTTCACAGAAGCATAGTTCATCTTTCCAAGACAGTCTTTCATAGGGGCACCCTCCAAAGGGCACAAGGAAGGAACTTTGCCCAACGAGGCCTGCCTTTCAGAACTCATCTTCCTAAAGGTAGGCATCTCCCCCAAAATGTTCACATAAACTGGAGCAGGCTTTTTCCAGTGTATCACATTGGCTTCTGAAACTCAGGTCAGTTGAGACTCTGGACTTGAAGAGAAGTTTCCAGAAATGATCTTTTTATTGGAGAAAACTTTCTAAATGCAGGGCAAATGTCTTCTAGAGGTCTGATTTTGTCACAGAAAATCATCTTCTCCTCACTAGAGACCCTCTCTCACTTTGAGGTCCCAGATGTCTGTCCCATTCGTTAGTTCAAGATATAAACCTCAGTCTACTCCATTTACTCTAGGATTTATAGCCATATCAAATCTCCATGCACATGTACTTCAAGTTGTTCTTTTTATCCTACTAATCTGTCCGACGTTAATTTATTTGCTTGACTAGGCTAAGAAGAAATCAGGGGGGCTGGGCAATATCCCCCCGTACCCTTATATTTTCATTGCCCCCAAATACCCACCACAGTAGTAAAAAGCTGAAATAGCAATATTTTTCTTGTAAACATTTTGCCCCTCCAATGGGGTGAAAATTTACTATGAACTTGTGCATCAAGGGGTGAATGCAATGACTACCCTGTGGTGGGAGCGTGTTTTCTTGGATGAGTGCATGCACGTGACTTTGAAAGAGTTCAACTTTAGAATGCCATTATTCACTACATATGTCAACAATTCAGGCAGCATTTGTAAAACTTCATGACAACCCATTTTTTTGTATTCAGAGTAAAAAGTACTGACTGAACACAATGAACTTGTGAATTCACATATATTTATTTAACATATCAACCTAATATATCTAATAAATCACATACATTTACGTAATGCATTAATTTATTTAATAGAGCTAATAAATCACATATATCCAAGCTGGCAAGGGTTTATGTAATTCCCAGAATCGTTTGGTCATTTCTTTCTCAAGTGGGGGTTTCCCTATATAAACAATGAAACTGTTCGAGGTTTTGTGTCTGTTATTTGCCAGATGAGTCTTTCTGTGATGGATCTCATGCACAATGGAGTCAAGACCAAGGAGGGGACCCTATAATCCAGCTTCTTGCATGTAACATGGGTGCTGAATAACCCACCGTCTGAATCCCCACCTGTGCATCCTTCTTCCTGGGAAACCAGCATTACCTCCACATGGCACCACAAGACAGAATCCTTGCTTACTCTTCCAATCTCAGAATTACAATTCCAGGCTCCAAACTTCCTTTCTGCAGAGCGGTGTTTTTTGGTGCCTATTAAGGCTGGTTTAGAAACCATACAGAATCAACATCATTGAAGATGCTGATTAAGTCCATAGTGATGTTGAATAGTCCATAAAATGTACACATCATCATTTGAATATTTCAGACTGAAAATAATTAGAGCCTTCTGAAAGATGAGGGCAAAACTGAAGTTGTTAGTTGGATTAACAGGAAAATTGCTCCCATCCTTCCTTCAAGCTGCAGCCTCCTACGAATGAAGGCAGGGACAGCCCTGCTGGAAGTTCTGTCTTTCACTTCTGGACTCTGGAGTTAAACTTTTTTGGATGAAGTCATTTCAGAAGCATCTATAAGTAGAGCATTCCAAATAATTAAAAGCAATAGTAATTACAAAAGGCTCACAACTGCCCTGCAGAATGGTACATTTGACAGATGTTGTTACATCCATTTTAGTGGTAGTATTTTTATTTCAGGCTACAGGCAGGCATTGTAAGAATGTGAAAATCAATACAAAAGGTTTGTCTGGGTGACATGTTTGTTAATGTTTTATTGATTATGTTATTGGTTGTAAATTTTCTAACTTAATAAAGCTCAAGATTTTTTGCAGTAGAAGACAGGGTTATTTAATTAAATGGCAACTTAATGCAAAGTACTAACATGAAACATTGTGACTGCTTCACAGTGACATCTATTCATCACCCTCCAAGTGGGCAAGATATCTCTCTCTCTCTCATATTATGACTCTGAGAAGGAAGATTGCTACAGAAAATGTACACTAACACTAATGCTAAAAGAACCTGGTGAAGTGCACTTAATAGTAAAAGACTGAACATACATACAGCTGTGTTTTTCATAAATGGGAATTAGAACAAGTGCCCATAACTCAGGCAGTGTTTGTGGGGGAAAAATCATGAAAATTAATTTTTTGTATCAAGAGTAAAGACTTTGTGATTTAACCCAAAAACTTGGAGTTTCACAATTATTTATTAAATACATCTAAGAAATCACATAGCTTTGATGCAGCCGCATTCACGTTCCTCTTTCCCAGGTCCATTCCCACGTTCTCACTGTGCTCTGGTCCTGCACTAGGCTGACTTTGGGTTCCTCAGTCAGATGGGTTCTAACTACCTCCTGCTGTTGGTCTCCAAGGACAGAGCTCTTAGATTTCAAGTATTAACCAGTGACTTTATGAAAGAAAATGGATCTCAATTCCATTTCCCCTCTTCACCCTCTGCCAGAAGTTCTGACACACCGTCATGTATCTTTTGCAACATTGTTAGAATGATATTGTGTGATTCAACAGGCCACAGGGGGACTTGGTGTGCACATCTGCCTGACAGACATGGCCTTTGGACCAGGGAAGCACAGAGAACCAGTGAACACCGAGATGGCAACTATTTTCCACTCTACTATGTGAGCTGGCATTCATTTTTTCCCCTTCCAAGTTCCTTTCCTTGGGAAACAATTTAAATAACTGTTTTATCATTACAAAGCCTCTTGAATCACCAACTCTTCCAAGAAATTGTAAAGATCCTCGTGGAACTACTTCAATAAAGCATTTATTTCCTCAGAAGAATGGCAGAAGGGGGAGAATTACCATCCTGAGCACTCAATTCCCCAATTACCATCGATGGGTTTTCTCTCTACCTGCCAGGTTAATAACCAGCCTGTTTTATCACCCCACCATATAAAAAGCCTCCTTATCTGGTAATTACCTTTTCTTTCTCTCTTTTTGTTGAATTATTTTTAACATGTCTTTTCAAGCCTTTCAAACTTTCTAATGGAGCCCTCATGTGAATGTTTCAATTTTTTTCTTCCATTCTAAATCTCACATAAGCTCTTCCAAATTCTCAACAGTGATTCTCAATTAATAAAAGTTTCAGAGACATGAGTTCTTTTCCTCTCCAGTAATCTAAAAGTCTCCCCTAGTGATTCTCAAAAATATTTGGAAAACAATTTTAAAATGAAAATAAATCTATAAATATGCAGCCATGAAAAAACAGATTCTCTTTGGGCTTGAACTAGTCTTGGTTATAGTTAATGCTTCCTGGGGAAAGACTTTACAGCCTTTACCTTTCTACCTTAATTCTTTGAAAGCTAGAGTTTCCTAAAATATGCATTTTAGACATTTTATATGGATAAAATAGTACTATATAAACATTGAGAAAACAAAACTAGGGACACAGGACTATAGCTATCCTTTCTTTGGGTAGTAGAACAGAGATGAGCTTTGCTGAAGATATGGCACAATATACGTCATTGGCAGAACCCAGTTCTGTGTTCAAAGGCACTTACTAGAGTGATGACACACATGAAACCTATAGTGAAAGTGAGTCATCAATCAAGATTATGACTAATCCAAGTCCATGCATTTGTGGTCATAAAAAATGAAGTCAGTAAAAAAGAAGTGCATAGGCAAGATTTCAATTTTAAGCTATAAGCAAATTACCCTCCAAATGCCAGTACAACTCTGCAACCTACATTTTCCACTTCCTTGTTATATGATGTGAGGAGTTTCTAGGTTTAACCTTAATGTTTCTCATTAGGTTATTTTATATATTGTGCTGATCTTTTATTTATTTCTTCATCTGTGAATTTACTTATATTTTGTCCACTTTTTTCACTCACGGGGAAACTCAAGTTTTATTAACTTGAGAAGACTTTGAATTCTAATCTGGATAGGATTACATCTGTAATCAACATTGGAAAATAAGCAGTGTAAACTGTGCGCCTTGACAGAAAGATCAATGAAGTGAACCCTAGATAAATAGATCTGTAGATACAACACAAACATGTCTCCTCTGGAGTCTACTCTACTGTCTGATTCACATATGCTAATATAATCTTCCAGTCTACAAGAAGAGTCTTGCAAGACAGAAGTTTTAATTTTGACACCGCTAAATAACATATGTTGACTTTTATAGTTTATCTTCTTTTGTCCCTTTCAGGAAATCTGCACATCTACAGGTTATTTCTTTAGTCTTCCATAAATTTCATGTAATTTTAAAAATTACACCTTTACTACATCCTAAACAAGTTTCTATAACTAGTTTGAAGTAAAAAGATATTTTCACTTTTCATTAAATGGAAAGTCAGTGCTCTTGTTAACCTGAGGACACATTTCATTGTGAAGGGCATTTGGAGCTACAGCAGGTCAGAGCCAAAGAGACCTGAAAGAACATGAGTTCAGCTTTCAGTGTTTCAGGTAAGAGACTCCAGGCCTAGGAAGATTCAGGCATCCACTCAAGATCCAAGTTGGACAGTGGCCAAATCAAAATCAAACCCAGGAGGTCTGTCTCCCAACTCATCTTCTTCAGTCCAGGGCCCCTAAAGCATGTCATCAGGTTCTGCCAAAGGGCCTCATGAATCATATGGACACTTTTTAAACTAGTGAAAATAACTATTCTGATGGCCTCCCTGCACTGAATGTGTGCACACACACACACAAGAACACACATACACGAGTGAATGAGTGTGGTTTGGTATAGAAAAATTCTTAGTATTATCCTACTTCACTTAAATTTGCATATTGAAGCCCCACCCACCAGCAAGCAGCCACATACAGAATTTAGGCTTACTCGACATTGCTGCTTGAAACCCCAACAAATAGTGTCTTTTTGAAAGGTGTCTATAGAATGGCGGGGAGTGGAGGGAAAGGGAGTTTCTCACAAAGTCTGAAGACAACGGTCTTCAGTATGTCGTTGGCTTATAACCTGATGACCAAATTATGGCTCCATGCATCACATTTGGGATTAAGTGAAAAAGAATGAGAAAACAATGGTGCCCTTTGCATAGGTTTCTCTTATAAAAGCTTTCTTGGAAATCTTTAGTAAATGAACTTTGGCTTATCTATTGGTTCAAACTGCTTCATGTGGTCATCTCTAGATAAATGGGAAACTGGAAGTGAGGGGAAGACAGATGTTTCCAGTTTCCAGTTGCTAGGATAGCCACAGCAAGCAGAATCTGTGGCTGGCTGACTTGGTGCCTGCCACAGATTACCATACATAATTTGAGGCTGTAATTCATTTCAGGACTTGAGACTCCTTGAGAAGTTACCACACCATTACTATTCCAGATCCTGAAGCTAAATTTGAGACAAGGAGATGCATGTCTTAAAAACCACTTACTCTCACGGGGGAGCTGATAGAAAGGCAAAGCACCTGGATTCCTGACCTAGAGAGCAGAGATCTTCACCCCTATTCTCATTGACCACAAGAATGCAGCCATGGGAAAAATTCATTATCCTAAGACTTTCTCTCCATCTATTAACCGTGAATAGTGACTCCTTGCATGTTTATCAGATTCCTCTAATGCATATAGTGGGTACAATATCACAGGAATGAAGAGAGAGCTCACCACCAGACCACTGGGTTTGAAGAAGACATGGACACCACTAACTAGGAGATTTGGAATGCAGGGTCAACCATCACTTTTTTCACCTAGTAAAGGGGGGGGGTGAACAAAATCTTGTGAAGTATTTCTAAGTGCTCAGCCTATGTACAGGCTCAGTAACTACCAGCCATTCTCAGTTCAGGGCATGTACCCAGTATTCAGGACCCCCCGGGCATAATAAATAGTGATCAGTCTCCCTTTCTTATGTCAGAAAATTTTCATGCAGACTAAACTAAAAAGTAAGAATTAAGAATCTGCTTGGTGTGTTCTCAGGAGTTCTTCAGATGAAAAGCTCTGTCTGGCTATGGCAGAGGATGGGAAATTTGAGGAACAGGCACAGAGGTGCCAAGACCTTGCAAGCTGATGCCCTGCCCTGTGTTCTGTTGCCCCGAAGACCCCATCAGGCCCTGTAGCCCTGCAGAGATGAGAACTACAAGCAGAGAGCTTGCAGGTCCTAGTCAACCTCTAGTTTAGTAGGAAGGTGGATAGATGGAAGGCATCTTCTTCCAGGAACATTGTCAAGGAAGAAGCATCCTTAGTGGGGAAGCAGGCCCCCTCATATTTCCCTGTGGCATTGTTGCTGTTTTCTATCCAGATGACCCCACCTGGTGGCAAGGGCATGTGGGGCTCACATGTAAGGAGGTACAGGGAAGTAGACAGGGGGCTTCCATCTCTTCTGGAGGGTCAAGAAGAGGAGCTCAGTCTTCACGCTGCCTCACTAGATGGTGTCCATGCTAGGTGCAGAGATGGAGGAGCAGAGGTGAGGAGTGTTCATTCCAGAGGGGGAGGTACCCTGACCCTAATGATTGTCCTATTCTGGCTTCCGGGGAGCTCCTCTGTGCAAGAGCAGCATTTGCCTGGGGGTATAACTAGGACTTAGGACTTCAGGACCCATGGGCACTGTTGATATCACCTGTAGAAACTAAAGGGGTGGGTGGGCATCAGCTTCCCTTTGAATTTGGGAGCAACCACTATGCTCTCACTGTATGGAAAGAAAAACCCAATACTTGTCTCCAGTCCTGCATTTTCCATATCTAGTCAACCCTCTGGCCCCAAGCTGTGCTCCACCCGCCAGAGGATGGGAAGTTACTCTCATCTCCTACTTCAAAATGGAACTCCGCCTGCCAGAGAACTTGCTGGAAACTGTCAAGTCCTAAAAGCAGAAGAGCAGGTGCTCCGGACATGCTGAGCAGGGTTTCTTTATCATCCATAGCTCGCTCACAAAGTTTTCACTCTTGGATTTTGAGCTAGTTATGTCTTTTGGTCATGTAGTCATCATATGCAACATTATCAGCCAGGTTGAGACTAATCATTAACTATGAGGATTCATCGAATGCTGGATCTGAGCAGGGCACATTCACCGCTAAGCTGATTGGAAGCATCAACCTCATCTTCATAAGCATCCTCCAAGGAGATTCTATTTTAACTTCCATTTTAGGAAAGAGAAGACTGAAATGTGGAGCAGGGGCCCAACCCCTGGGCATTAAAGAGCTGTGAGGTGGCAGAGACAATTCTGGATTTCAGCTGGACCCCCAGTTTCTGTGCCCCAGGGATGCTGCCCTCCTACCATCATGCCCTGGGGGTAGAATCTGTGGAACCTGCAGGTCAACAGTATGCCAGCTCAGCTACCTGTGTTCACTGATACCAGGAAGCACTTTGACACAACCCTTAGTGAAGCCAGCTAAAGGGGTCAGATAACAAGGATCCAAGCTTTCAGGATGATGACATTTACTATGTGTGTTATATAATATAACAGGATAGAAACAGTTTCTGGGTGACTCTGTCATACCTCTTCCAGACTTCTTAGCAGAGACCTGAGTAGCTATGTAAATCATACTCAGTGTCACATGCAGCCCTTGTTTCGCGTGACATGATCTTCCCCAGAATGACTTCTTAATCAAGTTTTCTCACTAACAAGTCTAAATCTATGCTTAAGCCCTTTTCTGAGCACTTTCAAACATTGGCTCAATATCAATTGATTTCTCTTTGAATCTTTGTTTCTCTTAATATACTTTGCCAAGTGTCACTTTCAACATCTGACAGCTCCTCCTCCCAACAATTAAATGCTCTGGCTTGGCCCTTCTCAAATGTATATTTTTCAAACCATCATAACAATGCAGCACCTGGTAGCTGTGATGGCTTCAAATTACAGCCAGAGCTACCAGGACTGCTGCTGGGGAGATCTGTGATAACCTGTTTAACACCATTAAATGTTCCTCTGACAGGGGAGCTGATGGACATGATGTCTGGGTATTCTTTGTGGCTGGACATGACACAGCCACAATATACAGTTATAGACAACAGACACAATAGAACACAATAGACAGTCATGCAGACCTCAAGAACAACTTGCTTGGCAAAGCTTTCTTCCTAGGACTTCTGTCAAATCCACATAGACATACTCCAACCTTCCTTTCTGTTACCCAAGAGCATTATCAATCAACAAGTAACTTCTAGAGACTCTATCTGTCTGTATATATGAGTCTGTCTCTGCCTAACCTGTTGCAGCCATTCCAAGTATGCAGCTGTATTCTCTCTGCTCTAATTGATACTGTACAAATTCAAGCAAAGTATCATCTAAAATGGTGCTATCTCCAGGGACCAGGCCCCAGAAGTGAATCAGAAGCAGCCCACTGTTTCTGTGAATAATGGATGTTTATAGACCTTTGTGGCTGAAGGAGGATAAAAATATTTTTTCTTTGTCTGAGGGCTGCCTGAACACTTCAATCTCTACATGACTCATTGTTCACCCTCTCTCAGCTTCTGTGGATCATATAAATAAAAACCTTTGGGAAGGAATGGATTCTAACTAACCTGGTTGCTGCTATACAATGAAAACACACTACCAGAGGGAGACTGAAGTTCTTACAGGCCAGGTTTGTCATCTTCCTCTGGCAGCTACCACTTATAAAATTCTGTGACTTAAGACAACATAGATTTATTATTTTACAGTTCTTTAAGTAAAAAATCTAAAATGTGCAGGAAGGGCTTCCTGCTGGAGACTTTATGGTCATATTCACTCTTCTTGCCTTTCCCAGATGCTTAAAGCTACCTGCATTCTTTGACTTATGGCCCCTTCCTCCCTCTTCCTCCTCCATAAAAATGTCAAATCTCTCTGACCCTAATGCTCCTGCATCCCTCTTAGAAGGATGTTTGTGATCACTTTGGTGCCACCAAGATAATCCAGGATAAACTCCCCATGTCAAGATCCTTAATCACATCTACATAGTCTTTTGCCTGTGAAAAAGAAATCTCACAGGTTCCAAGAATTTACAAGTGGACATATTTGGGCAACCATTATTCTGTCTGCTACACTAGGGAAGAAGAAAATGGAACTGAAAAAAAATGAGCTCTTAATAGAAAGGGGTACATTAATCAACAGCAGGTTCTTAAATGATGAAGATTTTCACAGAAGCCCAAGAAGTGATCCTGAAAGGTGAGCTAATACCTTTGTTTGCCGAAGAGGAAACCAAGATCCAAGAAGTGAAATTCTGGTCATGTGCACTCTGCTCTTTAGTGACATCACAGGATCTAAAAAGCAGCCCTTGACTCCCAGTTTGGTATTTCCATGAGACAGTGGAACATTTCAGCTGATCTTTTTTGCACGTGTCCTCTTCTCTCTCTTTTAAAAAGAAATGTGTTGCAGAATATTATTCATCAATCAAAAAGGACAAATGGGATGTATTTGTGATAACATGGATGAACCTAGAAGGAATTATGCTATAATAAAGAGAAATACAATGATGATCCCACCTATGTGTGAAATATAGGGAAAACAAACAAAGGGACAAAGAAAATGTAAAACTGTCAGCAGAACTGAAGCATAGAGCAAGAGAGAGGGAGGAGGCAAAATTAAGGGAGGGAAGGGCACAAGAGATTAAGATGATGGTTCACAGGTGG
>PVHY01031802.1:0-12349 GCA_004024945.1 Uropsilus gracilis | reverse complement strand
TAGGTCTTGCTATTTTTGCCCATGGAACCACAGGCTTTCGTTGCCCGGGGTACCACAGACTCAAGTAACCTCCAGCCTCAGCTTCCCAGGTAGCTGGGATTACAGGCGCGCACCACCACGCCCAGCTATTTTTTTTTTTTTGGAACTAGGTCTCACTACGGGCCCCAGGCGGGACTCGAACCGCGATCCCTAGCCCCGGCCGCTTCATAGGCTGAAGCTTACAAGCACGAGCCACCGTGCCCGGCTGTATCAGATTTCTGTCTGTCCAAATATTTTGCTCATTTTTAAGTGGATTATTCAACATCTTAAGTGTGTTTTATATATTCCTTGGAGGAACTGATAAATTGATATAAAAACTGTTCTAAAACTGAAACCAAAAAATTAACAAAAATTTCTTCCCTCCTTAGCTTTCAATATTCTGTAGTAATAGTTCTCAACTAATGCATTGGGCTATCCTGGCACTCTATGAATTGTTCCCTTCTTTCCCTGTTAGTGTTTTTTTTTTTTTTTTTTTTTTTTTTTTTTTTTTTTTTTTTTTTTTTTTTTTTTTTTTTTTTTTTTTTTTTTTTTTTTTTTTTTTTTTTTTTTTTTTTTTTTTTTTTTTTGTTGTTGTTGTTGTTTTTTGAGACTAGGTCTCGCTACTTTTGCCGGTGGAACCGCAGGCTCTCGTTGCCCGGGGTACCACAGACTCAAACAATCCCCAGCCTCAGCTTCCCAGGTAGCTGGGATTGCAGGTGCGCACCACCACACCCAGCTATTTTTTTGGAACTAGGTCTCGCTACGGGCCCCAGGTGGGACATGAACCATGATCCCTAGCCCCAGCCGCTTCATAGGCTGAAGCTTACAGGCACGAGCCACCATGCCCGGCCCTCCAGTTAGTGTTTTATACATTTGGGGTCTTCTAGGAAATACCAGTTAATGACAAATTACTTATTAAGAGATAAAACAATAATGAAGGGGAAGATATAAGAACTATTATCTTTAGTCTTTAAATTTGTATTTTAGCTGTTTTTTTTTTTATATTGAATGCTGGTTTTTATATTGAATTTGTATTTTGCCCTGGTAAAATTTTTCCTACTTATGTACTAGAATTAAATTTATTTAGTAGTCTGGTTTTCCCCAAGCCTTTGTTTACATACACATTGCATAGGAATAATGATCTAAACCTCAGTGATGCCAGCCCCAACTACTCCTGTTTCAAGTCACTGTTTCCACTGTGACCACAGAGCCATGTAGCTGTGATCTCCAGATGGCATAGGTTACATTTTTACTCTTACATCCAAATTTCATAAATACTCTGGAAAGTCATTTGATCAAGACTACTAATACTGTCATTATACATATTATGGTTATGAAAATATCATCATTCCTACAAAGGATACTGTTACCTTCTTCTTTATATGTCACTCACTTCATAATTTGTTTCCTGCCCCTAAGTGGAAGAGTATCAGCAATATCATTTCTATCTCTTCTTCTGCCTTTGGAGATAACATTCTATCCCTGAAGTCACACTGAATCTTCCCCCTGGACAGTGTTCCTACTGTTTTGCTATAGACTCAGAAATGAGTTTGGACACTTGGGAGGCTTTAAAAGAAATACTTTGTCCTCTGTTTTGTCTTCATTGTCAAATCATCATCTCACGTGAATCTTTCTTCTTTAAAATTTCTGCTTTACTATTGAGTATCTTTGTGACTTTAGGCAACTTCATTCTTTATGCCTCAGTTTCCACTTTAAGAGGGAATTAATCTTCCTGGTTTTATTGAGAAGATCAGATGTGTTAAACATACAAAGTACTACAAATTAGGTTTGGTATTATGCGGTTCTTGGCAAGTGTTAGTTATTTTAGGTCTAAGCCTATCTGACAGCTTAATTGGCTCAGATCAGTTCCATCTAGGAATTTATGGCTCATCTGTAACCTTTGTATACATATAAGATAAATATTCTTTACAGGTTAAATATTTTGTGGAGCTAAGAGAAATTGTTATAGTACATTAGAACAAGTTGGTAGAGAAATAAGATTTAGATGTCACATATTTCACCAGGATGTATTTTGACTCTGATAACACATGGCTTTTATCTGTGCAATTTTCAAGCCGTAGACGCAGATTTCAGACTTTGTTTTGAACAAGTCAGAAAAGTGACTATTTTTCACTGCTGGGCTGACCAACAACCAAAAAAGGAAGGAAAAGGGATTTAAAACTTAAAGGACAGGACATAAATACACATCTAACTGATAAGAACAGAAACAAAAGGGTGTTTAAACTAAAGATAAAATGAAATGCTACAAGTTTTAGCTTCAGCCATATGAAGTCACAGAACCTTAATTCTTGAGGGGCAGCCTGACGAGTGAAAATGAAGTCTGGGCTTTCTGCTAGAAAAGATTCACAACTGGAAAGTTCTCATTCTCTGCTGCACTCTTGGGGAAGAGAAACTCTGAGGGCCGAGGGCTGTGTGTTTACTTCAAGGTACTGAATAGGGTCTCTAATTCCACTGTGAGCAGAGGAAGATGAAAGCTCTGGAGGCCACATAATATGGAAGAAAGAACCTGTAACCTTGACCACTCTTGGTTCACTGTTTTTCCAAGATGACATTGGTAGAGACTTCTAATCTAAACTTCAGTTTCTTCATCAACGGAACAGAAATTTTATTTTGGCCATACTATACAATATATACATGAGCGTCAAATTATCCATTAGGTGTAGTAAGTAGAGTGTCTACAACCTGTAAAGTTTTTAAGGAACATTTAAATAAATAAATAAATAAATAAGTAAGTAAGTAAATAAATAAATAATAAATAAATAAATATTTCTCTCTCTCTCTCTCTCTCTATATATATATATATAATATTACATCATTGTCTACCCTGAGGTTTGCCCACCATCTTATCACCTGTGAACCATCTTAATCTCTTGTGCCCATCACTCTCTGATTTTACCCTCTCCCTCTTTTGCTCTATGCTTCTGTTCTGTTGATAGTTTTGCATTTGTCTTGTTTTTTTTCTCTATATCTCATATAAGTGAGATCATCCAGTATTTCTTTTTTATTTCTAGCTTATTTCTGCTAGCATAATTCCTTCTGCTCCATTCATATTGCTGCAATTAGCATGTTTGTCATTTTTGATTGATGAGTGATATTCCATTGTGTACAGATACCACAGTTTTCTGACCCATTCTTCTGTTTTTGGGGCATTTGGATTGTGATTTTAAAAGATGTTTGAGGTTTAAAATATTTTTTCTCTTTGAGCTATGCATTGAAATACTAAGCAATAAAAACAGATTATTTTAAGACTTATTTATAAAATCCTTTTCAATCTTTTAAATACCAAAAATGATGTAGTGTGAAATAAGGGCACATTTCATAAATAGGATAACAGGATATCAGGTGGAACATCCAACATTAACAACTTTAGAAAAAGGCCTATGTAGCAACACGGTGTTTGAAGCAAGTTAGATCCCAAGTGTTATTTTTTTCTCCTCTTTATTTCTTTCATGGCAATCTTTTGAAATATGGAGTTAAACACCAGGTCCTATAATTTAAGTCAGATAGTATCCAGGTATTTGGATGATGTTGATTATGAAGTGATTAAATAGCAATTAATTTTTTTCTATATTGTTTATTGACTATACACATACTATGTGACACTCATCTATTATTATGAAAAAATAAGTTTTATAATAATTCAATTCAATAAATTCAATTTAGTTCATTCACTTAGTTCAATAAAACATTCAATTCTTACAGTAATCCAATATAATACATATGATTATTATCCTAATTTCATAGAGGATACAATAGTCTAACAATATTTGGTGTGGAGTGCTGAAAATAGATGAGATATGTTTTAAATAAAGGAACACCTTTATTTATCACTCGTTTCTGGTCCACTAGAGATGAATATTGGCAAGTCTCTTATCTGTAATGGCAGCCCCCTTAACCTCCTAAGAATGTCCACTGCAGAGACATACCCTGAAAGATAAAGGTGTTTAAGCTCAAGGGTGTTTTTCTGCTAAATAATGAATGCCCCAACCTCCTTTCCACAGACGCAATATACCACAGGATCCTGGGTTTTTCTTTCATTACTGCCACATTGTAATCATTCCTTTACCAGGTATTTAAGGAGGCTTGGAATCTCTAAAAAATGGCTTACTTTATGTTCACTAAACTCCCATCTATGACTCAAGCCCATCTCTGTCTTGGATTGTCTCAAGCTCTCCCATCTATTCTTCTTTTTCCCCTGCCAAATGGCTTCCAACAGTTGGCTATTTTCCAGAGCCAGATAGGACTGGAAGCATAATTTGATCACAAGTGTTTTGACTTTGGTGTCTAACTTATTACTTCTAAGTGGTGCTAGAGGACAGAAATATTTGAATCTAATGCTTTGAGACATGTGTTTTTCAGTTTTGAATTAAAAAAGAAAGCAAATGTTCTGATAAAAGAAAGTTTTAAAAATTTCTCTCCCATTACCATGGTTATAGGTTACAGTGTGTTTGAAATGTTGCAAACACAGAATATAGATATAGAGTCAGGCAGTTGTTGCTTCCAAATATGAGGACACATACTTAAAAATCACAAGCTTCATATACCTTCCTGGCATAGTGAAACTTTCAGTAATCATCATCTGAGAAAACACATAACACAATGTGCCAAACAGCACATGTGTATGATTTTTTTTTATTGTTGTAGGCACTGAAAATGCTGGGAGCACATGTAGGCAGTATTGGATCACTTGTCAATTTTTAGACCCTTGTAATCACTGTATCCCCTCTCAGAACAGAGGTAAGGAGAAATAATGAACTGCATCCTCGCACAGATATAATTGAGGGCAGTATCTAGAATTGTTTTGAGTTTATTGGAAAGAAGCAAAACCATTTGTTGTTGTTTCTTAAAGTATTCCAAGTAGATTAGGAGATAGACATGAATCTAGTGCATAAGCAAAAACTATGTGTTTAAAACAACAGGATTCCTGAAGGAAGATGAAAATGTGCCCATACAAATGGAATATGGGCTATCTGGAAAATGAAGAAGCACCAGTGAACATATTGGAGCATATTCATTACCTGTCTCTTAATGAGGCAGGAGTTAGAGACGACTCTCAGAACTGACTACGTCTCCTGTATACTTTCTAAATTTCAACATATTAAAGTACAAACGATTCCCATTTCAAATTGTGTATTTTGCAGTTTCCAACTAATTTCTTTGCTGACACATGCAATCTGAAGTTGGAGAACTTTGATGTCCTGAAAAGTTTCTTGAACCTTAGCATATAATATTGTGCAGCTTAGTCTGGGGTTCATAGCAAAGGGATCCTGAGACCAGCATATGGATGCAAGGTGCACTTTTAGGGCAGGTAGCATGAGGCATAAAGGAGTAAGACTTTTTTTCCCCACATTGCATTGTCCCTCCAGTCCCATTCATGTGACTGCAAATGGCAAGAGTGAAATAAGTCAGAAGGAGAAAGACAAATACCAGATGGTTTCTTTTATCTGCTCAACTCTGAGAGATCAAACAAAAGTGTCAGACAAAATGAAGCCAATAATGGATTCTAGAACTCTGACTAGAATGTGGCTACCTGAGTGGGAGGCAGGGGGAAGAGCTATTGCGGAGGAGGCACAGGAGGCACAGTGGAAGAAAGTGGAGGACAATGGGTGCCTTGGTGGTGGGTGTGTTTTGCCCCCACAACACACAAGCATCTAAGGAGGAGATGTGGTCCTTTGTCCCTGCATTGCATACAGTGTTGTAAACTGATGTACCCCCCCCAAAAAAAAGCTGACTTATTTTCTTCTCCCCACCATTTCCAGAAAATAAGGGAATGAGGCAAGAAAAGATGAAAATGCAGAGTAATGTTACCCTACCAATCAATACCAGCCACAGATACTATAGTAGAAAACTGTCCTTGGAATAGACCATCCAAGCAAACACTTGAGAAAGAGTTGCTCTCTTGACCCTAATCATACCTATTTACCCTTGGTCTAAGTCCATATCTCAGGGAGTTAATTCCCGCAGTTTCTGGATTGACCTAGCTCTTTATTCAGCTAATCCGAGAATCCATGTGTTTAGTAATTTGCTTTGCTCAAGTTTGGAACAGGTAAGAGGTCCCAGAGACTTGGTGCCAGAGACTGAGTCTACACAGCAGCAGAAAGAGCAATCAGGATGCACATGGGGCTGAGAGAATTTGGGGGGACACAGACAACGTAATTATTAATGTAAACAAAATTCAAGAAGAAAAATGATTGGCATGTTCACAATGTAACATTAAGTGAGACAAATGTGTGTGCACTATTGTTTTTGAGCCTATAGACCCTGATAAGGAGAAAGATGAGAGCACAAAAAGACACATAGCAAATTCTTGTTAGACAGTTGCCTTTAAAAAGTAGATTCACAACTGAACATTGAATATTTTTCCCCCAGTGGGATTTTCTGTACTTCTCATGGCTTTCATGTTGAACATGAATTCCTTTTTGTTCTGAAAATAAATCACAGATGTGAGCAGAGAGTTATCTGTAGGGTAGTTCAGTGCACCCTGTTGGTAATAACATACAAAAAAGTGAATTATAATAATAAATGAAAACCTAGACATTTAATGTAGTCTTTTATATTATGATAGTGAGAAAATATTCTAATATTTTAATATCATGAAGTCAACATTATAGTTTAAAATTATTCAGCAACATGAAAATTATTCAGAATATATTAGTTTAATTAAAAAAAGCAAATTACACAACGATGTGCTTGATGTAGTCATATATTTTGAAAGTATGCTTGACTGTATAAAAAAATCTTGAGACATTCATAGATAGGAAGACTAAATATCATAGAATTTTAAATTATTCTCATTGCACATATTTAATGCAATTTCATTCAGGATCTCTCATTTTTAACTGAAAAACATCATTTTAAAGTTTATATGAAAGAGTAATTGTGCAGAGTATATAATGTTTTTCTTTGTATAATCTCTTCAAATCAAAATAGTAAGATAGTTGAATAAGGACAGAAGAATAGATCATTGGAGCAGAAAGGGGAATCTGGGAATATATGCATGATGAGGTCGTAGTTTATGACAAGGTTGAATTTAAATTCAGTGGTAAAGTGATGGTTTACATAATAAGTAGTGGTGGCATAATTGACTATTTATCTGGAAGAACAATGTTAGATTTCTACCTCGGTGCTTATTTAAAATACATTGATTAAAGAACTAAGTGTGAAAAGTAAAACAAAAAGAACATTTGAAACTTTAGGAAAATATGTATATAACCTTAGGGTGGGAGAGAGAGATTCTGAATGAGGTGGGAAAAGCAAAGTACACAGAAAAGCACTGACAGATTTGATTCCATATTCATAATTTTTGGCACTTCAGTCATTCTTTGCATTAATTCTATATCACTGAGATCAGGTTGGTTTACCATGCTGTACATGTTTTAGAAGCATATGCTGGTACTCCTTCAGATGTGTGTTATCACACCAAACCTATCACTAAAGCATTCACAGTCCTCATCGCAATCCACTGGACCCCACCACACTTTGTTCCCCTCTCCCTCTTTCTCATTTCTGCAGTCAGAAATCAAGGTTTTATTTGAGTTTGTTCCTATACATTCCTTTTCTCTATTTCCTTGTATTCCACATATAAGCAAAATCAGTCCAGGATTTCTCTTTCTCCTTCTGGCTGACTTAGTTTAACACAATTCCCTCCAGTTCCATCAGTGTTGTCACAAATGGCAGGAATTTCTATTTTTTACACCTGTGTGTTTATACCCCATTTTTTTGGTCTACTTACTTGTAACTGGCACTTAGATTGTTTCCATACCTTGGACTTAGCCTAGACTAGTCATAGGTCTAATTTTCTTCCTTTTTGTACTTTGTGACATAATACTCTCTTTTCTTTTGAATGCTATAAATTATTTATCTACAAAGAAGAAAGGAGAAAAAGAAAGAGAAGAAGGGGATATTGGGTGAAAATTAGCAGTTTTGACTATAATGTGTATAATGTACCTCATGATACCAGTATGAAGACAGCATCTTAGGTACCCTGGCGTCACATAAGGGCTTGGGGTTGTTGAACTGGAGGATGTGTGTACTCAGAAAGTGAGGACTTCCCTGAAGTGGGGAAAGGAAGGGGGATGCTTCCCTTATCACTTTAAAAAAATATGTGGATATTGCTGGCAAAGGCATTACAGCAGAAACTATACATATGACTACTGAAGCATAAAATGACACAGTCAGGTGGATTTAGAAGTAAATCACTGAATGTGGCAGTGAAGGGGCTTGAGAAGGAGTAGGGTAAAGGGTTTCAGTTCAGGATTGGATCATGGGACATGTGAATACCAGTGCAGGTTGAAATACAGGAATGAACAGGAAGGAGGTTATTGATGATTGACAAAGGGGACCCGGGATAACATAAGAGGCGTTTGCAGCAGCGTGGGAGTTAATCATACCTCTTCTGCTGAAGAGATTTGCACTAGACTGAGGTCAGTTATAGAGAGGTTGAGGAAATGCCCGTCAGAGGTACTTTATTTTCTTTTTAAACTTTAAAAGTGTTGGCCGCCTTTTAAACTTTAAAAAGTAATAGCATCTTGCAGTGACTCAGGGTTGTGAGCTGTAAGTATCCCTTATCATGTCTGGTTAAGAGATTACAAGAGAGCTTTTGTGTTTGTTCCAATCAATCTTGTTGCCTTTCCTTGTGATGGTACTTTAATGAGAAAATTCGTTTGCATGTATATTAGCTGTCTGATGGATCATTATGTGAATGCGCCTGTTATTTAAAATACCCAATCTATCAGATTCATAAAAAAGTGATAAGCAACAGATAGTCATTACGTAGGCTATTAGGCAGTGCAATCCACAATCTCTCTTTTAAAGATAGAAAATACCCCATAGATTGTCTATTCAGTTTTCCTCTTCTCAGGACTGTTTGAACTCCCTGAGGAGGATGAGAAGGTTGGCTATCTGTTTTTCTCTGTCTCCGTCTCTGTCTTTCTCTCTTTCTCTCTCAGTGCTATAAAAGTACAGGCATTTGAAGCAGCTGATTGAATTATCCATGTCTAAGTCTCATACTAATCAACCCTGAAAAGACAGGAAATCAAACAGTTTAATGCTTTAGGGGTAAACATGAGGATTTGTATCCAACTACGGCACCTTAGTTCTGTTCCTGCTTTACCCAGACTGAGTTCTTAGTGGCCTCCTTCTCCTCCCTCTGTTCCTTATCTCCTGGCTCTTCTTATATTCAAAAATGCATCAACACAAGGAAAACTATGTATTAAAGCCTAAAACCATATGATACAAGATTGTACCAACTTGTGCCCCATGAATTGAGAAGGATTAACGTAAGAACATACTGAATACTTAATAAGAATTTCTGTAAAAAGGAGCAGATAATCTGCTTCTAACTCATTTTTAGGAACTGCAGTATAATTCATGTGAATTTTGCATACTGTTTAGTGAATTACTAAGTCAAGATACCTGTATTTCAGACATACACAGAAACTAAGGAAAGGGCAAAAAAAAGAATTTTCCAGTTTTGTCCACATGCTAGCAGTCTATATTTGAATTATAAAAGACAGACAAACTAATTGCAAAAAATTTAAAAATAAATATGGTTGAAATTAGAAAACTAGCAGAGATCTCAGTAAACAAATAGGTTAGGGATATCAAGCATATGGGGCACAAATCATTTGCTATTCCTTTGAGGTGGTAATATTTTCCCATGAGCAAATAGCTAATGTATTCCACATTAACCAAGAAGATTGCTGTTTTACTACAGAAATGAATCACTTTGGCTGAGGTGGATTCAGGTATGAGAGTCTCATCTCCTGTTACACGGACTTCCTCTTCTTGGTTGAAATGCTTCCTGCTTTTCTAGCAACTTCATTAAAATGCACTATGACCACATTTACCCTTCTTCTCTTTCTTTCACACTGGGCACATGGTCTACTAGCAAGTGCTGGCACAAGATATTTGCCCTCAAAGATGATTTCTGGAAGAGAAAGTCAGCAATTCCCTTTGTCCATTGAAAGCTATTGAATTGAATTTTTCTCCATCAGGTTGCAAAAATACAGTTCTGTTACTGGTTTTAGAGCTGTTACTTGGGGCTACACTTGTTAAAGGAGATTTTCAAGGAGAAGGAGTTCATTTTTAAAATATTTCTTAGCAAATGTGCATCAAATTAGATCCCCAAGTTAAATAGTACCAGGAGGAGAGAAAAAACAAATATAGAAAAAAGTGAACTGACAGAGGTAAAGGATACTTTATAGAAAGGAAATCCAGAATAAAACAGATCTAGTCGTACTCCTGTTTATAATTTACCAAACATTACTCTCATTATTTCATATCCATTGTCTTGTGTCATTTTCACCAATTTCTGATTATTTATATTATATATTTATATTATAGATGAGATAATAGGGGCTTATGTAAATTAATTGATCAGCCCAACATTTGGTCATCAATTGAACAGAGTGGATTCTGGGCTAAAGTTTGCTACTCATGGACAATGACAATGAATCTCTGTGTTTTCTTGTGGTTGTGACAGGGATCATCTGTGGTGGGATGTGCTGTGCTTCCCCCAGAAACAAGACATCCTTCGTTCTCACAATTCTACCACAGCTAAGTGTGTGACTTTAAATTAGTCACTCCTTTTCTTTTACTCTACTGTTTCAAGTCTAAAATCAGAGTAGTACAGAAAACTAAGATTTTTGATTCATAGACTCTGCAATAATGATTCTCTCCTCCCCCATCTAAATGAACTTCCATGCAAATTTTACTTTTATATTAATACAGATTTCCTGAAATTTACATCAGGTAAAGGATGGCTAGATCAAGTTAGACTTTCTGTTTTTCTTAGATAAGACCTGCTTCTTTAGAATTCTCACTTTCTTTGGAGGGATAAGAGGTGCTGGTGGTCATGGGCTAGGTAAAATATCAAAGAATAAGGAAAATATGACTCTAATATAAGAAGTTAAATGGTTATATTTTTGGAAGATAAGATTTTATGAATCTTTTTTCTTGGAATTAGGAATAGTGTTAATTCTTTGCTATTGAGGAGTGATGAAAAATGCATAAATTTTATCATCTAATACTGTTTTCTCTAATACTTCTAATAATGACAAGAATGATGATGACAATGATAATGGTTATGATATATTGAACACATCTAAGCATTGTTCTTAATTTTTATATGAATTATCTATTTTTTACAAAACTCCTCTCATATAGGTGGTATTATTATTATTATTATTATTATTATTATTATTTTATGTGTATCTGTGTGTATGTGTGTGTGTGCTACCCACTTCTGGGCTGCTGATGGTGCCATTCAGATAGGTATCGTTGTTTTAAATATGAGAATAGAGACTCAGACATTTGAAATGTGCAACTGTATTTAAACATATGTTTTCAATTTCTGTTGCAGATTTGTTTCTCTAATTAATTATGGTTCTAATAAGCACATTATTGAGTTAAAATTAATTTTTGTCAAGTGAAAGAGATATTATTTGGAAATACATCTGACTTTAGCTAGCAGTGAACTTTAGATTGGTTTAACCACATTTCATGAGCCAACTGCTTCTAAATATACCCTGGAACTTTCAAGACACTACCCCTTCTCTCCCTCAAAATTTAAAAGCATTTGCACTTTAAGGGGAAAATGGTCTGAAAACAAGTTTCTTGTACACTTCAGGTTTTGTATTTAACAATATAAATTCTGGTTAAATTCTTGGAAATATCCTTTGGTGAGTTTGCAGTTGTGAAATTAGTTTTATTACATTATTAGAATTAAAATGGCCTTTGGTTTATAAGATCATGGTGGTGATGATGATGATGATGATGATGATGATGGTAAAGATGATGAAGTATAGATGTATGTCCTTACTTGGAAAATGACTTGGTGACACTATTTGTTTCCTTCCGCTTTGTCACATTCAATATATTGAGAACTCCCATGTTAGAAGATATGAAATGTCTTGCTGAGTTGAATTTGAATGGTATTATCCCTGTTAAGAGCTCAGCCTTCATCCAGTTGCAATGTATGTGATTGTACTGAGTAGTGCATTGTATCATAATATTGAATTATTAGTTCTCCTCTAAGAAAAGGAAACTGAATATTTATTTCATTATGAGAGAGTGAAGTTGGAAAAACATTAAATATCTTTATGTTTCAGCAAGTTATAAATTTAGGACCCAATTTAGCTTATTGATCTAGTTAGCTGTATGTCAGCCAAGGTTATACAAGTGAATTAAGAGTCCATGGGGTTCAACTGATGAAATTGATCACTTTATCTTTGCCCATATGTCTATCAATTGGTCTATGTATATGATACTGAGAAATGAGAAGTGATTCTAGCTTTTTTCTTTTTTTTTT